>JAJJMB010011896.1:7902669-7999095 GCA_023531105.1 Papaver atlanticum
TTCCAGTCTTGCTTCGGTCACAAAATGAAGGAGAAGGGTTGATCTTAAGGAGGGAAGCGAAGAAGGTGTTGAGATCAGAATGATTAACTCTGAAGGTGTGGCTATTTTATGACTTGTATCAGAATATGGAACTGGCTTGCGGAATGTAAGCTATCAGTTCTTTGGTGTTTTCTAGATACTTGTGTTGATAACCAAAACTGTTTTCTCTTTTGGTCAAAATAGGTCGAAACCTATTTTATATCAGTCATAGTTGCACGCACCCTAATCTCATAGGAAGTGAGAGTAGTTGAGTGATGGAGAAGTGGGGTCGTGTGAAAATGTAGAAAACCACGTCTTACTATGAGGGAAGACGAGTCAGTTTACACCCACTACTTCTCTGCTGCCACTAACTGTCCGCCTTTCCTGACACTTTCTTATAATGGGCGTGTTGCACGCCGCACGCTGTAAACTGCCAGACCAATTCCCTGATGAACATCCCCCAGTTTGTGACATGTTTGATGTCTCGAGTATTTTATAGAAAATATGTAGCAAGTTGCTGAGTGGGTCTTGCCTAATTATTCTGACCAATCATGCGCAAGCTAGGTGGCGGGTAGTCATGTGTGACGAGCCAAGTCATGAGACTTGCCGCAAAGAATAACATGTGACGCTATTAGGTTAAATAACTAAGTTATTTGTGAAGCCGATACTCATAAAATATCGTATGTATTCGATGCATGTAAAGCATCGCTTTTAAGCAATCAGCTAAAAATAATCGATGCATGTGAAGCATCGTTATATTGAGCCTGTCTTGGTTGGTCGTGGAACCTAGTGTTTTAAAAAGAGCATGACCGGCCACTTTCAGGAAGTTGCTGGGAACTATTTATGCATTCCAAAGGTAGGCTGGTCGGTCCCTATAGGAGAGTGATGGCTGGTAGCCATTTTGACATCATATTGATCAGTCCAAGTTAAATCTAGACCGGTTAAATTGGCTATCCAAATTGGATGGCTGAGATGATTTGCGGCAGTTATTGGTTGCCGCTAATTTATTTAAGACTCCTATAAGAAGCGCGGCCAACCATCTTTGGGCGATTGTTTAGGAGCCATATGGGCAGGCCGCTGCGTGGCCAATTGTTCCTTATGGAAGGGAGGTGGCCAGTGATCATGGCCACAACTTGTTGAACGCCTAGAATAGGAGTTAGCCCGATCGATTCCACTGGCGAAGTTGGGCGGCCGATATGATTTGCGGCAGTTAATGACTGTCGTTGAATTAATTTAGGGTTTTTACCGGCCATGTGGCCACCCTACTTTTGGCTAACGGTTTTGGTGTTAGCCGCGTGCTGGGAGCTTGTCCAATCAACCAGCACAATAGCCGGGCCACTGGTGAGCGTATCTATACATTGCCCATTAATTAAGATCGAATCTAGGCCGATCAATTTGGCCGGCGAAGTTGGACGGTCACGATCGATTTAAGACCGACCTGGGCAGCCTTAATTTGATTAAGGCTTCTTTTATTCGCGCGGCTGGCCTATTTTGTGCTAGCGTTTTTGGTTGTTGCTAGCAGGCCATGGAAATTCCGTTTGGTAGGAACGATGGAGGGCCCGTCGGTGAGCATAGCCGCATCTTGCTGGTTGCTTAAAGTCAGATCTAGGCTGGTCGATTCGGCTAGCGAAGTTGGACGACCGAGATCGTTTTGCGGCAGTAGTGTACCGCCGCTAACCAAAATTAGGGTTTTATAACTCGCGCGTCCAACTCTCTTTGAGCAATCGTTTAGTGGTTCCGCTTATGAGTTGGAAGGACTCCGATTGGCCGAAGCATTAGTGGGCCCGCCGGTGTACATGATGGTGTTTGTCTGGTCGCGTCAGGAAGCGGCCAAGCTTGACAAACCAGCCGGCCAAAACGTGCGGCTGTGATCGTTTTGAGACTGACGTGAGCAGCCTATGTCCAATTCCTTAAGGAATTAAGTGTGTAGACCAACCAACTTTCACTTTTAATTGAAAGTGTATGTGGCAATTTTAAAGCAATCTGATTGGTCGATGGGAAAGGGGGTGCGGCAAGCGGCAACATGGAGTGTGGCCGATCGGCCACGGGTAGCGCCTGCTGGAGCAGATCGGTCGGCCAAGTGGCGTGGCCACGCCTCCCTTTGCTGCTACTTTTACTTGCTGCAGTTCCTCTTTATTTCTTGTTTTCTACTTTTGGTAAGATTTTGCTCCTACTAGTCCATGGCGGATTAATTTCCTAGCTTACCTAGGTTTGGTCTCGACCAATAGGGTTCGAGATATTGCGTAGGCCGCAAAAAGACCTAATTTTTGTAAATTAGTAAAATTAGGTTAGAAAGATTGAATTTTATGGGCTGACAAAAAATCAATCAATTTCTGGTGAATTTTGTGCGTTCATACAAAATCACTAATTATATTTCAGTGGGCAGCATAACTTTGCGTGTCTCTAATTGAGTACTTCCATGCATATCTTAACCCTGACACTTCGGGAAATTCATGTTACTCTGCTGCGAGCGAACATTAATTATCATGTCATGTCAACATCAAGAGTTCGGCTGGGGAACATGGCATATAATAGATACTCAGCAGGCTCCGGCATTAGTGAGTAATGTAGCTAGGAGCTTAAATACTCATTAGGCTCTATACTAGTGAACAATTCATCTGGGAGCTTGAGTTTCAATATAATATGAAGAGAGACATAGGCACTCATCATATTTTGATATATTCTTCGAATTCCTTGCGGAATATAGACATATCAAGGTCTACTACTTCTGATGCCGGGTCAGGTAGACAGACTTTTACAGTTTTCGCCCTATACTAAAAACCACCATCAACATTAAGTCCCCTGCTTAGCACGTAACAGTGACATTATCGCGGGGTAAGCATTAGATGGTGACAGACGAAAAATTGAAAAGACAAAGCAGATAGATATTACCAGGAAAATTCTAATCGGCCTTCAGCAGCGGGATCACGCGGCCAGTGGCCTTCATAGTAGTGTGTTGCTAGCTCAGCTATGGGGTATGAGTGCGGTGCGCCCATCCATCTATTCCCTTTCATGGAGCAAGAAGGAATACTTCTTCTGTTCGAACTCTAGAAACTTCGTTCGTATAAAAAGGTGTATCGACCCTTTTCTGTTTTTTATTGCTCTTCCGGCTCCATACTTTCGTTTACAGCAGTCGGCTCGTCTTCGTCACTGTCAGCAGCTCCATCACAAGCGTGCCAATCGTCAGCGACAAGGTAAGTTCATCTTGTCTTCGTATTTTAGCTGTGAGTGTAATATCCATGAGTAGTTGATCAAACTTGGACATTTAGCTCGGTGTGAATGACGTTCTTTGTTAGCAGTGGCAGATCAAGCATCAATGGCAACAAAGCAATCTCCAATAGTTATAATCAGCAGCAAGGCGAGCCAGGAGAACTAAAGGTAGGTGCTCTTTTCTCTTTTGCGCATGTAGCCAACAATACCATCGATCTTCTCCAGAATGTGTAATAAGGTTATGTCTCCAGAAGAATGAGTATCTAACCTCTCCAGTGGATTTCAAAATTTACCAAACTCCACTGCACTCCTGGGAGGGAAGGATGAAATATATGTTCAGCAATGATCATGTCAGGGCTAATCTTGGAGAGTGTAGCTGCGTTGTTGATCCGTCCTTGAATTTAATTTATTTGGTGCCTGGACTGCTGAGCCGCAATTAAAATGTTCCTTAAACTCCTGAGCATTGACCAGAATAAAATTGTGTTTATTCTGGCTCTTTAGCTTACAAGCTTATTCTTTCCCTTCTGATTGCGATGATGATACGCTGTGGATGCTTGTATGGTTAAAATCTTCTGGAGACGTTGGGTGAAGTGGACGAGATGAGAGGCGTTCCGTTGCTGACGTGATGCTATCAAGTCTTCAAGGACTTCATTCCAAGCGACATCCTTTGAACCATCTTCTGAATCTTGGACTGTTGTATGGAATGGGATGCGATGAGCAGTCCCCAGTTACACTTCTGTCTGGTCACTAGAGTAGATCCGATGGCGTGGCCGGATATGTGAATATATCTCTGCGGTGTACTTTTGGAATCTTTGATGCACGTGTACAGCTTCATGTTGAGGAATTACTGCGGCTCGTAAAGCTTTGACAGTGATGATGCTGATATGAAAAGTAACCTGGTCGAGGGACATGAAGACATCCCGTGCTGGCAGTTCCCAAGTGTAATTATCCTAAGCCTATTTTCTCCTGAAAGATGTACTTCTATTGCATTCGCTGGTAAGGTGGTTGACAAATTGATGAAGGTGGCAATCTTTTGGATTGGTCATTTGTTGATCAATGAGCGGGATTCGCATTTGATGGATCTGTATTGTATCCAAACTTTTGGCAGCTCATGCACCCTTTCTATAGGAAATTGGAAATCTAAAAACACCGAATATGACTTTGTCGGCGATGTGGCAGACATGATGCGGTTGGTATGCATGGATTGCTGAGGCGTTGAAGCGGCTCCGGATTCTGGAGAGGACATTGAAGCGGCTTTTGGAGAGAACGTTGAAGCGGCTTCTGGAGAGAACATTGAAGCGGCTTCTGGACTCTCCTTTTGAGTTTTTGATTATGGTTGGGTTGAAATCCTTGCAGCTCTCAGAGTCTTGATGGTGACAATGTTGAAGTCAGAGGCCGCGTCAATCAGTGTGCTGTCAAACTCGACGTCCTTCAAGTGAGCGGTGGTTAGGAGTCCCCAGTCGTATCTATCGGTCGTGCTTTCTAAGAGAAGTTGGGGTTTGGGAGCGGCTTCCCTGGCTGGAAACAACTGCTTTCCTCATACAACACGGTTGAGGGATGCAAATATGTCTTGACGCTGCGCCTTAGAAAAATACATAATCTCATATAGATGTTCCATCATAGACTGTACGGTTTTGTGGACGGAGTCCCCAGAATTCATGCAGCTCCTGACAGGAAGGGGATCTCTGTGAACTCCTTCGGTGCCTAGTTGAAGTTTGCCTGCATCCACCTTCTCTTTGAAAATGCGTTTCAATTTGTTGCAGTCACTGGTTGGGTGATTGACGAACCTATGGTAGCGACAATACTTGGGATTTGCCATTTCTTCTTCAGTTGGTGGACGTTTGAGAGGAGGTAGCTTGATGGCATCATCTTGAATCCATGCTTCTAGGAGTTCGATTACCTCTTCAATCAGAAACGGGAAGGTTAGAACAGTCTCTCCAGTTTCTTGTTGATTTGTAGGCGTCTTAGTCACAGCTTCCCGGGTTTGAGTTGCCTGCTGTGCTGGTGCCGCACGCCTGGGTCATTGTTCTGCATCTGGAGCTTTTCTTTTTCCTCCTTCACTCACCACACTTACATAGGGTTGAGTGTTGTATTGTTTGTTGACGCGACGTTTGGTCCCTCGAGTCTTATGTGCATCTTCATTCCTGGCAGGCCTGGTTCTTTCTAGCAAGGCTGGTGCTGTTGTGATCGACCGCTTAGCAGCTTCATGAAGTTCATAAAATGTCTGGAAGCGCAGGTTCTCCAGTAAAGCACGATAGATAGGTACCATGCCATTAATGCACAGCTCCACCAATTGATGTTCAGTCACATTTAGATCATGACAATCTAACGCTTGAATCCTGAATCTCTTGACATAATCATTCGGATGTTCATTGTTTTGCTGAAACATCCTTCCCAAGTCTGATAGGGTGATTTGCTCAGACACAAAGAAATATTTATTGTAGAGAGCGGTGACCATTTCACACCAATTGGCTATGTTGTTTGGTGTAATGTTGTTGTACCAGGTGTAAGCCCTTCCAGTGAGTGATTTTGAGAATTCTTTCAGGCGGAGGACATGGTTATATTCATGCTCTCCTAGTGATTCCAAAAACGATAGACGTGTTCACGAGCGTTACCAGTACCGTCATAAAGGGAGAACTGTGGAGAAGAATACCCTCTTGGAAGAGGAACTCTTTGCACGTCAGGAGGATAAGGAGGTTGGTGTTGATGAATGTAAGCTGGATTTTCCCTGCCTCGATTCTGGAGAAGTCGTTCTATGTCCTCTCGTGTGATAAAGTTTGATTGTTGATTCCTTTCTGATTGCCGCTCGAGAGCTACACGAACTTCTTCATCCATAAGTATATGCCCTCCTTTTGAGTTGTAGCCATATCCGTCAGAGCTTTGGCAAGAACTTCCTGTCTCTCCATTAAATCAGCAATGGTAATAGGAGGTTGGTTTCCCATGGCTCCTCCAGTCTCCCGTCTTGACGAAGTAGTGGTGGCTACGGTCATGATCATTGACAGGGAGGAGTGGTGGCTACGGACCTGACAGGGAGAGTGGTGGCTACGGTCATGGATCTTGGCAGGGAGGAGTGATGGTGGATACGGCCACGGGTCTTGGAAGGAAAGAGCGGAAGCTACGAGCACGAACCTTAGACGACCACGTCTATGAGCATATAACACACGTATGTGAGTTCATTCTTTCTTTTCTTTCCCCTCTTTATTTTCGGTGAAGCGGCTCCTCCCTGATTCCATGCGTGCGTAAGCTCTCCTATTGTTGCTTTTATTTCGTGATCTCTGCAGGTGCCTTTCTAGGACTCCACTGATGTTGAGATTTGTTGTCGACTATCTCCATATTGGAACAACGGCTATGCGAATCTTCCCTTTATCTCTCTGGGCGTGGACCCTGGCAACATTAATATCAGTGATAACTTTGAGGCGTTTCCGGCTTGCTCCATATAACACTTATGGTGTTGCATAAAAAGCGGTTGCTCCATCCGGATCTCGAGAGAATCCATTGTGCCCTTCTAAGTAGTAGTCACATCTTCTTGTGCCTCCATGCGGATTTCTGGTCCTTTCATCTGGGAGATTTACTGGTGTTCAGTTATCCATGGCATTTCCAGTAGCATTGCTTGAAAAAGCATTTTTGTGAAGCTTCTTAGCGAACAGAACATCGGAATTGAAATTGGTTGTTGAACCTAAATTGAGCTTAATGATTGGATTGGATCTAAGATCCACCCTTTTGAAATTGAGAAAACTAGAATGAATATTAAGAAACTGATTTTGCAACCGAGAGATTAATCTCCCATTGTGGTCGCCAGTTGTTTTGGGGTAAAAACTGATTCTGCTAGAAATGGTAAATTTGGGTGTGCCGCCGAGAAACGAATCTAAACCCTAAACAAATGCACTGAACGGGAGTACTTTAGATTCGAGAGATCAATATGTACAATTCTGGCCTAAACCAAGAAATGGTCGTTCCAGTCTTGCTTCGGTCACAAAATGAAGGAGAAGGGTTGATCTTAGGGAGGGAAGCGAAGATGGTGTTGAGATCAGAATGATTAACTCTGAAGGTGTGGCTATTTTATGACTTGTATCAGAATATGGAACTGGCTTGCGGAATGTAAGCTATCAGTTCTTTGGTGTTTTCTGGATACTTGTGTTGATAACTAAAAATGTTTTCTCTTTTGGTTAAAATAGGTCGAAACCTATTTTATATCAGTCATAGTTGCACGCACCCTGATCTCATAGGAAGTGGGAGTAGTTGAGTGATGGAGAAGTGGGGTCGTGTGAAAATGTAGAAAACCACGTCTTACTATGAGGGAAGACGAGTCAGTTTACACCCACTACTTCTATGTTGCCACTAACTGTCCGCCTTTCCTGACATTTTCTTATAATGGGCGTGTTGCACGCCGCACGCTGTAAATCGCCAGATTAATACCCTGATAAACATCCCCCAGTTTGTGACATGTTTGATGTCTCGAGTATTTTATAGAAAATATGTAGCAAGTTGCTGAGTGGGTCTTGCCTAATTATTCTGAGCAATCACGCGCAAGCTAGGTGGTGGGTAGTCATGTGTGACGAGCCAAGTCATGAGACTTGCCGTAAAGAATAGCATATGACGCTATTAGGTTAACTAACTAAGTTATTTGTGAAGCCGATACTCATAAAATATCGTATGTATTCAATTCATGTAAAGCATCGCTTTTAAGCAAGCAGCTCAAAATAATCGATGCATGTAAAGCATCGTTTTTCAGAAATTCAAGATTCCTTATTGCAATTCCAAGTTGTTCACGTACGACCTCAAAATCTCGAAGAAGATTTCCTATCAGTTGTGATGACATCTGAACTGGTAGTTTGTTTTCATGATCAACAACATGATAGCAGGTTATGAAAACAGGGTTTTTGTGAAACTCAATAGTCTTGCCCTTCTCAACTTTGTCTTCCTTGTTGCATCCATCCATTGTGCACACAAAAATTCAGGTAAACTTTTTGACGTTTCGGAACGTGTATATATATATATATGAGTGTTTCATAGGAAACCCTAGGGAAACTCGTATATGTTCCGTGTGGGTCAGGTGAACGTGCACTTGTGGTTACAAACTTAGTGTACGTCCAAGAGAGTAATGGAGTGAAATTTAGAAGAGGTCTTGAAGAACTCAAGGATCCATTTTAAACATATTGATGACATTCTTAGTTCAAAAGAACATAAGATAATCGTTGATGAACAACAACTGTTTTGAACATGGAAATCCAATCAAACAATGAATTATTCTCAAGAGCGGATGATCAATCAACATTACATCATGTAAAGTACTGGAGCGAGGCTCAACAGTTTTATGATCATGATTATGCAAATAAAAAGAAAAAAAACAGAAAACAACGACTACTTTCTCAAGACAAAAAAAATCTTCTTGAGAAAATATGAGCATCCTTCCATATTACAAAGGATGCTATATTGAGTAGTCAAGCTGTATTTTGATGAGCATTTTGCTCATCAAGAATATTGACTTCCTCTCTCTTTCCTTCATGAAGATTTTCATAGAAATCACTAGGATTAGTTGAAAGAGATTTAAACAGAGGAGCACAAGGGATACCTGAAACTGCTGCTTTCCTTGCCTTCCTAATACTCCGTTTGAGTCTGTTTATGCTGGTCTTGAGCTCCGAGACTCGATTATTGATATGAATGAAGTCCGGAGTAGACACTTTGGATTCAAGGCCTTCTTCAGAGAGAGTAACGGAACTTGAACTTTTTTTCTTTCTCCTATGCCTTTTTCTCTTCTCAGAGTAATTTAAATAGTCGGTTGCCCATCTGACATTTTTCCTTCTACAATTGTAGGAATTTTTAGTCTCAAAATCATAATCAATAAATGGCTCATTACAACATTTCTTTTGATTGCAAACAATGCCTTTTACACCCGCAAGATGAGAGACAGGTTTAATAACTTCTTTAGACGTCCACGCAAGAATGTTATGAAGTTTTTCATTCCTCAGTCGAAAACGACATCTCCGTTCAAGGTGTCCTTTATTTCCGCAATAATATCAGTTAAAGGAATTGTTCTTGACTGTTCTCATGCGAGTTGATTTCGAAGGTGCACAATCCTTGTTCCTAGGAACGTCAGCTGCTGGAAAAGGTTTATCACATGAAGAGTTTTAATTAGCACTAACAAAAATGATCTTACTAGTACTTGGAGTGTCTATTCTTTTATATCCCAGACCACGTGTATCACGATGTTCTTTACATGCTCCAATCATAGAAGATAATTTTGTAGAGCTAGAATTGAATTTTTTCAGATTCTCTTCCAGTGATTTTACCTTTTCAAAGGCAGCAGCGAGATCAGTTTCCAAAAAATTTTCTCTGGTGAGAAGACTGAGTTCTCTGTCATTAAAACATTTTTGTTGAGAGTCATATCTTGCTTCAGATTCTGCAAGTCTTTCTTTCAACACAAAGGGATTTCGAAGAAGATTATCACATTCAGACCTTTTTGAGCGTACATCTTCTTTTCGATCTTTAACGGTAGATTGTAAGAGTTTATACCCACAATCATAACCTTTAAAGAGTTTTCTCAGCTTTCTGTTTTCTTGACTGAGAGGTGCCAAATATTTACTCAAGCAAGTTGTTGACCTTTTTTCTTTCAAAGCATGGTCAAAGAGCTTGATATATTGAGAGACTTCCTCATCAATACTTTGTCCTTCTTCTGAATCACTCTCATCTGAAAGATCATCCAACTGTTCATCAAAAGATTTTTCCCAGTTGAAGTCAGGACCAAGAGATTTCTTAGATGTTTCCGTATTTTGAAACACATCAAAGTAGCTCTGAACTGGTGTTACGTTATCAAAGATATTACCGCTATCCATAGAGTCAGATCGCTATAAACACAGACTTATAAGGTCTTTAAAGTGTTTGCCTGCTCTGATACAAATTGAAAAAGTGGGGGTACAACAACCTCACCCAATATTTCGCTTAGCAATCTATATGGACTAAATCCAATATACTTTTAAGAGAATCAACTAGACAGTCAGACTCAATCTTAATAAAAAGTATACCAAAGAGTTATATCTCAATTTCTCAATTCAATCCTCACTCAAACAAATAGAAATCTGCGAGCCTGATTGAATACAAGAGAAATAACTTGAACGGTACCAAAGACCAATGTTCAAGGATCAATCGATTTCAATCAACAACCAAAGGTTGGATTTACCAATTGATCGATTCAACGCATAACCTGTGATATTTCAATTATATAACAAAATATAATGCGGAAAAGAAATAACACAAACACCATAAGTTTTGTTAACGAGGAAACCGCAAATGCAGAAAAACCCCGGGACCTTGTCCAGATTGAACACACACTGTATTAAGCCGCTACAGACACTAGCATACTACAAACTAACTTCAGTCTGGACTATAGTTGAACCCCAATAAATCTCATATTGATCCAAGGTACAGTTGCGCTCCTTACGCGTCTGATCCCAGTAGGATACTATGCACTTGATTCCTTTAGCTTATCTCACCCACAACTAAGAGTTGCTACGACCCAAAGTCGAAGACTTTAATAAACAAATCTGTCTCACACAGAAAAGTCTACAGGAATAGATAAATATGTCTTCCATAGAAATACCTACGATTTTTGTTCCGTCTTTTGATAAATCAAGGTGAACAGGAACCAATCGATAACCCGGACTAATATTCCCGAAGAACATCTTAGAATTATCAATCACCTCATAATAATCTTAATCGACTAGTGAAACAAGATATTGCGGAATCACAAACGATGAGACGAAGGTGTTTGTGACTACTTTTCTATCTTGCCTATCGGAGAAATTAATCTCAAGCCAATCTTACGATTGTACTCAAATACGATAGAAACAGCAAGATCAGATCACGCAACTACAGAGAAAATAGTTGGGTCTAGCTTCACAATCCCAATGAAGTCTTCAAGTCGTTAAGCTACATGGTCTCGATAGAAACCTAAGGTTAAAGGAGAATCGACTCTATCTTATACAACTAGTATCATACAGGAGGTGTGGGGATTAGGTTTCCCAGTTGCTAGAGTTCTCCTTTATATAGTCTTCAAAATCAGGGTTTGCAATCTAAGTTACCTTGGTAACAAAGCATTCAATATTCACCGTTAGATGAAAACCTGATTAGATTCAAGCTAATATCTTTTAACCGTTAGGTCAAACTTAGCTTGTCATACACAAATGAAATGCACGTTCATTTAGGTTTGGGTAACCGTACCTAAACGTGTACACCTAGTTGGTTCAACAATAGTTAACCAATGGTTAGCCATATGAGCACTTTCATATCAACCTTATTCATCTTAACCATAACTAGTTCAAATTACTCAAAAGAACTAGTTAGAGAGTTGTTCAATTGCTTAGATCTCATAGAAGTATACAAGACACAATTGAAGCAAAAACGATTTTCATTCACTCGAATCGATTCATGAACATTATAGCCATGGTTTGCAAATATGCATTCCTTAATTTATAAATGTCTTAGTTCACGAATAAACCGTTTTAAGAAAATAACCCACTTAAGTACGCATACGGGTACGCATACTTAAGTACCCGGATTGAGCTTGTTTTCAGTTCACAAACTCCGGCAGAAATTCACGGGATGTGAGCTTCCGACAGTACGCGTACAGGTACGCGGACTTAGCTCCGGTCATCCTAAACCAGTAAAGTACGCATACTTTTCTTCAAGGATTTTGGACTTACACAAGTATGAGTTCACATACAATGTTTATATCCATTCAAGGTTATATATATTCTAAACTCTCATTTCAATTATTGAAACATTCTTAGAGGATGTTATATAGTTGTTATTCACAAACTATTTTTCATCAAAGCGATTTTCAAGAGATTGAAATGTTCAACATGACTTTCGTCACGAGTAAAGATGAACTTGGCCAAAGCGAAAGCTTACCAACACATATTTTGAGAAATAGATAAGCGAGATAAAATCGGCTCGAAATAGCAAATGTGTATAATCGAAGTCTATATAGCAATACGACTTTTGTCTCAAGATAGGAGATAGAGTAGATAGACTTTTGAGTGATAGATAAGTTCAAGTCTCCACATACCTTTTTGTCGATGAAGTTCCACCTGTTCCTTGAGTAGTTCTTCGTCTTTGTATGATGAACACCGTGGAGTCTACAACTCAACTACACTTACTATCCTAGTCCGAGACTTAGCTATAAGTAGACTAGAAATCAAGACTTATAGTTTTGGCAACTAAACTTGACAAACAAGCTTGAGATAGCAACGCTTGCGAGTTCGACCGAGCAGTGCTCTAACAATCATGATGTCAACAATCAATTTATCTTTCATCTCTATCTTTTTTCCAATTCTTCCCATGTTGAAGAATAAAAAAAGTCTAATTAAAAGAAAAGATAAGACCTAATTGAAATATTTTTCAAATCAAATGGATTATTCCCCTCTATTTTTAGTTTCCATGACAAAGAGTTTAAATATAAGGTTGATTAATGGATTTATTATTTACTGATTTATAGGTTTAAATAGAAATCTGAGTTTAAATATAAGGTTGATTAATGGATTTATTATTTACTGATTATTCCCCTCTATTATTACTTACTATCCTAGTCCGAGACTTAGCTATAAGTAGACTAGAAATCAAGACTTATAGTTTTGGCAACTAAACTTGACAAACAAGCTTGAGATAGCAACACTTGCGAGTTCGACCGAGAAGTGCTCTAACAATCATGATGTCAACAATCAATTTATCTTTCATCTCTATCTTTTTTCCAATTCTTCCCATGTTGAAGAATAAAAAAAGTCTAATTAAAAGAAAAGATAAAACCTAATTGAAAGATTTTTCAAATCAAATGGATTATTCCCCTCTATTTTTAGTTTCCATGACAAAGAGTTTAAATATAAGGTTGATTAATGGATTTATTATTTACTGATTTATAGGTTTAAATAGAAATCTGAAATCTGAATTTGTTGTAATGGATGAAATAAAAGGAGGGTTTTTGAACATTTCATTTAAAACCAGTTGATTACATGAGATTTAATACTCATTCCTAAAATGGGGCTACAATACAGATAGATATTCATGGGATTTCACCGTAATCATCTACTGGAATATTTTGCACCTGATTTATAAACCCAATCTTCATTTTAATTTTGTCTTGCAGTTTCCGTTCTCATTTGATCAACAAAGAAAAGCTTAAAGACGGTGAAGAAGAAAGATAGAAAAACTTAGAGTTTCAGAGAGAAGAAAACTTGATTTAAGGAGAAGATGAGAAAATCACGTGATTTTAATTACGTGGGACATGTTACTTTTGCCAACTTTGTATAGCTCAGTGATCCACGTATAAAACACGTAGGATTAGGCGTAGAGTAGGGCGCGAAACATGACGCATAATATCATTTCCGTGGCAGATTTCTACCTAATAAAAAAACTAGGATAGTATGCAATGCACGGATATCCAACTTCAAATGGTTTTAAATACTCAATTTGTGGCATCAATGGGAACCCTCATAACCAAAAATTTTGAGAACCTGTAATAGGATCCTTAATTTAAGGGGTGGAGGAAGACGTTATTTAATTGTAAGGAAATTTCACTAACATGTTAGGATTGTGTGAGGATGTTTAGAGATAAACCTGCATGAGAATGAGATAAATCTGCATGAGAATGAGTTAGGATTGTGTGAGGATGTTTAGAGATAAACCTGCATGAGAATGAGAAAGGTTTTTGTGAGGATAGCCAACGAGGGTATTTACATCGAGTAATTCAACACTTACTAGGATTTATCGTATTAAAATGGGAGGGGAATGACTCTACCAATTGGAATTGTAAATGGTGGAGAGGGTCCTACCATCCCTCTTAAGATGCTTACGTGACTTATCATAGTTTATGTTTACATAACTTAGCTGATCTGTTTTGTTTTTTTTCTTTTTTTTTTTTCGAAAATTCTTAAAATGACTCATAAATAAGAGAGACAAAAAAATTCCATGAGATTTAAAATCTATCTATGCAAATGGACAATGAAAAATCTAAATTTCGTCTCAATAAAACGGATGAAAAGAGTGGTTTCTTTTTCAATTTCACACGCCTTTTTTTAATACGATAAGCTGAGAATTTTTTGATGTTAGTATGGATAGAATGGAAAGGATATTGAGGAACATTATTTTTTTGGTACAACCGATAGAAAATTGAAAATGTCTAAAAATAGCAAAACAAAGAAAAGAGGTAGTTTGGGTGTAAAAAATATGAGAGTTACCAATAAAGCTCGTTTGTGTAAATGGGTATAGACGCGGATGCTTCAGAACAATAAAATTTCACCAATACTATAAAATCATTATGATTTCAAACTTAGAACTGGAAAAACTGTCATATTTTGGCAAGACAAGTGAATAGTTGATTTATTAAGCTTGTAACACTAAACAAGCTTATAGTGCACTCATGAAAGATAAGTACGGTTCTGCAATTCTAAAAAGGAGACTAAATGCTAATGTTAAGTTGGAATGATACTTATTATGTAGGGGATTCAGATCTGAGGATGACGTCGCTATACTAGGAGATTTTAACGTTTGAAAATTTCTGATGATACTTTCATTACCACCTTGAAAAACATTTACAGAAGAAGAACATACCACCAAAAATCAATTTTATGTTCTGAATAACTTTTCATAATTCCCTACCTATTAGAAAAATGCACATGCATTGTAGAGTTTGTTTATTTGTAACACTCCTCCCGATTATGTTTCATTGAGCTTATTCTCTTGACGATGAGTCTTATCATATCAAAAAATTTGAGTAACATGGAAAATTCCATAAATATTTCTTTTATATTTAATTCTTGAATGATCTCACCAGAAGGTGTAAAGAGGTTTTAAATACTTGATGAAGAGATATTTTGTAGAGGGTCGTAAGTTTAGTATCTAATAAGGATTTGAGTCGTGGAATATGCGGCTGATGCATTTGGGTCGTTAATTGACATAAGATCGTTTGAAAATTTTCAACTGACTTTCTCTACTTTGCCACACACCTTGACCACTAGTTTACCGGCGATAACTCTTTAAATATTATCGAGACATATGGTTATTCGTCATTTTCCATCTTCTTTATTACTAAATTCTCCTTTGTCTGCTAATAGAATACCATAAGAAGAATTAGACATGACAATAACATCATTGTAAGCAAACGAATATGACTTCTTTGTAAAAGAAATTTCAAAATAATATATTCGTAAAATCCATCCATATACAACCTAATTGATAACCTCGTAGTGAAATCCCCACAACCTAAAAATACAGTTTCTTCTGCGACAATTCAAGCACACACCTGTTAGTATTATGGGACCTCAATCACTAAAGAAATTAATCAAAACCCATGAAAGAAAATATAGTAAAGTTGTAAAAGACATTCATTTCAAATTTCGAAAAAATGAGTTGGGAAAACCTAATTCGATGAAAACTGAAGTGAAAGGGAAAGTAAGAGAACCATTTATTTTTATAATTTCACTATTTGATACAGTGAATTTTAGGAACAAAGATAAAATTGAAAAATAAATAAATCATATTTGGTATTGAAGAAGAAGATAACTACTTTGGATATAATTTCAAACGAAAAAGATATTAGCAACCCGATTTTTGTGGAAAACTCAGATCTAAACCCCCGATTTCATCAAGTAGGTTTTTATTTCTCATTTTTGATTAGGATGTAGATGGTAGCAACTACAATGAGAATGAGTACAACAAGAAAGTGATTGCGAATTTTCGTATGAGTTCGCCACTAAAAGTAATTGATATGAAGATGATAGCCGCCACGACGTGAAAAGATAGATGATAAAAAAGGTGCAATTGTAAAAATATGTTGTTTCATAGAAATAGAGTTCTATGTGGATGAATTAGGGGTTATCGAGCTAATCAACAAATTTGGTTTTTGAGTTATTTTTATTTTTTTCTTGAGATTGAGATAAACGAGTTGTGCTAGCGCTTATTGCTGTAACATCTGAGGAAGATAGAAGATTGAGCGAATAAGAAAAATATTGAGGAGATGAATACGTAGATGAACTTTTAGTTTTAAGGTTTAAATTGCGAACGTTGTTAGGATATGATGCCATTTATCATTTTAATAAGGATGTTTTATTAATAAATACAGAATATTAAACTAGTCTTTAGTTAGTATACGGCCCAAATGCATCAACTATATATTCCATAATGCAGCAACTGTATATTCCACGACTCAGATCCTAACAAGGCATTAGAGTTACGACCCTTTTACAAAATATCTCTACAATGGACTATATTGGGGCTCGACATCTTTGAAGGGAAATGATAATAAGGTATTTGAAATTCGTGACAAAGACTTGGGATGAAAACTCATATCTAAAAATTATGGATGGGAAAGTGATCATTGATATTACTCAATTAAACTCAGATGCAGCAGACAATATCGACACCATCTCAGATACAATAGAGTACTTATGGAAGTTAGCACTAATCTGGGTACTCAACATAACGATAAGAACAGAGAGGCACAACACATATTTGCTGGAATTGTGGAGAAACATGAACTAGGCTTGATTACACCTTGAAAGGAAACTGCTGTCATAATGAGTAGTAGGACAATTGAAGAAGGGGAAATGAGCAAGGGGCCTAAATAGTGTAGACAAGATAGGTAACCTCAAGGAGATGATCAAGAAACATAAACCAAGCACTATGGTAATTCAAGAAATAAAAATGTGGAAAATCTCAGATTAGCTTGTGAACAATTTGTGGGGAGGGAACAACAATAAATGGGCTTCAATTCCATCAGAGGGGCTTGGAAGGTGGGTGCATACCATATGAAATTATGACATTCTCAAGTGCACTGAAGGAATGGTATTAACCAACACTATAGACCATAAATTCACTAACATTGGAGATGGCTTTGAATGGAATATCTCTAATGTGTACAACCCATGTAATGATGATGAAAGTCTTGACTTTTGGACTGGGATGGATGATCTCACTGGATGGGCAACTTCAGCATGGTGCATTGATGGGGACGTTAACTCAACAATAAAAACGGGGGAGAGAAACAAATCTGGAGGCTCAATAGTTTGCAAAAGACTTTTCAATGCATATATGGGACACCATGAGATAATAGATCTACCAGTGACAGGTGGACTCTATACTTGGTTAAATATGAAAGAAGACCCAATATAGACACATTAAAGAAAGAGTTAGACTGGATAGAGTCCTGGTATCCCAACATTTTGTTAGTAAATACCTTAATTATGCTCAATTTTTACTGTCCAGAAACTCATCAGTTCACTCTCCAATTATTCTTGCTTCTAGCAACAACATCAGGAAAAAAACATATTTCAAAGTGGAGAGTTACTGGTTGGAAAACAAAACTTTTCTCAGTAATCTACAAATTTGGTTCACCTAGTTTTATATGGGCAAATAAATTACAGAATTTGAGGTTCTTCCTTTAAAGATGGAGTCGAGATCAATATGGACAATCTGACACATTAAAGAAAGAGTTAGCTGACAAAATTGATATATTAAATGCACAATAAGACTCAACAATGAAGATTTCACATTGAAAGTGTAATGGAAACAACAACTCAAGCAGATAAGAGTGGCTGACTATAAAAAGTGCCTCTCAAAAGCTAAAGCAAAGCATCTGAGAGAGGGAGATTGTAATACCAGATATATGCATCAACTGTCAAATGAGAGAAGAAGAAAGAACAATATCCACAAGATGACAATGCAAAGAGAAAATAACCTTAACCAGAGTGAGATAAAGAATGAATTTTGTAATCATTTTTCAAATCTATTCAGAGAATAACATGATTGGAGGTCACAATTAGAATAAGTTATTTTCTCCAAAATCTCTCAAGAAGATAAAGAATTGATAAAAAGGCTATTCAGTTAGAAATAAATATGGAACACCATAAAGACATGCAGAAACAATAAGTCTCTAGGGCCAGATGGATACATAGCTGAATTCTATACAAAAGCATGAAGATTATCAAAGGAGACTTCATGAATGTGATTGTTGAGTTCTATGAGGAAGAAAGACTCAACCAGGGACTGAATTATTCTTTTATATGCCTTATACCTAATAAATAAGAATGCAACTTTCCTCAACACAGTCCAATTATCTTGGTCAGTAGTACATACAAGATCATTTCAAAAGCTATGACAAACATATTCAAAAGGGTTATACTAAAACTCACACCTGAGCACCAATGAGCTTTTATGAGAGGGAAGAAAATCCATGATGGTGTCCTTATAGCTGGTGAGTTGATTCACTCCAGACTCAAAGACAAAAAACCAAATATACTCTGCAAGCTGGACATACAAAAAGCCTTTGGCAATATCAATTGGCATTGGATTGATACCTTGTTGGGAATCTCATGATTTAGATTGAGATGAAGAAGATGGGCAGATGGTCACTGTCATTAGCATATTCTTCACCATTGGTAAATGGGGCACCAACCACCAAATTCAAACACTTCAAAGGTCTTAGGCAATGTGAATCTATGTCACCATTTTTATTCTTATTGGTGGCAGAGATTTTAACTAAGCTACTGAAAAGAGCAGAAGAACGAACTCAATATGATCTCAGGATTTCAGACTAGTAATGGGATAAAGGTGACTCATCTACAATATGCTGATGGAAATATGATCTTTCTAGATGTAAATGAAGAAGTTGTAGGAAACCTATTGCTGCTTTTGCAGGTGTTTAAAGCTATCACATGCCTTAGAGTCAATCTGGAGAAAAGTACACTAGTAAGCATTGAAGCAGACAATATAGCTAAAGATTTAGCTAACATATTGCATTAAAAAATGAAGAAACTACCTATGAGTTATCATGGACTTTCAGTAAGAGCTAATCTGAAATTCAACAAAAAAACTAGCAAAATGGAGAGAAAAATTTATCAATAAGGATGGAAAGATAATACTCATCAACAATGCTCTAACAAGATGGGCTCTATAATTTATGGCACTAATTCATGTCTTTGCATCTATTGAAAGTAAGATGATCAAGATAATGAGAGACTTTTGTGGGGAAGTACTACTGCAAAAAAGATGATTTGTTGGGTCTCATGGGACAAAGACTGTAAAGCTAAAAAAGAAGGGGGATAGAACATAAGGAATTTGATATGTGTGAACAAAACCTTACTAGCTAAATGGAGATGGAGATATGCTCAGGAAAAGAAAGCCATGTGGAGAACACTGGTGCAGCAAAAAACTAAAACTGATGTAGCTGATCTAACACCAAAGGAGTAGAAACTTCCTCATGGGAAGAGCTTTTGGAAGAACATTAAAAAAAAAAAGAATTGGGTGATTAAGAGAAATTCACATATAAGTATTGTAGATGGGAAGGCGGTGAAATTTCGGTATGACAAATGGATTGTAAATACTCCTTTGTTCATATCTAACCAGAAAATCGTCGGATTAGCCACAAACAAATTTTTTAAGATGCAGATTTGGTGAGCAAGGCAGATGGAAGATATCTCTAAAAATACAGGCTAACAACGAGGAGCTGCTGGAGATAAACAACCTTCTTTCTATACTTGGAGCTATACCAGACTTAGAGGAAGGAGAGAACTCATTAGTCCCATCTTCATCAAGTCAGTTCACAACCAAAGATATCTATAATGGGTTAATTTCTCAGCTCCCTGCATCAGCCTCTTCATCATTCCCCCATAGGTGTGTTTGGGTAAAACATGTCCCTCCCAAAGTTAGAATTCCATCTCTGGTCAATTATGCAAAATGCAGTGCCCACAATAAATAACTTGTTGAAGAAAGTATGTAACATTCAGGAAACAAGATGCAACTTATGCTGCAGGGAGGAGGATGATGTAAACCATATACATATTTATGAACAACATATTCACACAAAAAAAAGTGTGGACATACTTCATCTTTCACTTTGGTTAACATGGAATTTCAAGGATACAATAGAGGGACATCTAATGGATTGGCTGGTAAAACAAAGGTAAGAAAAGAGGTAGAAAAATATGGCATATCATCCCAGCTGCTATTATATGGTCAAGTTGGTCAATTAAGTACAACAATGTTTCTCTTGCGAAAACAATCATGTTGTTTTGATCTAACAGGTTCGATTGCATAGTCATATATTAATTGTCTATACACTTGTTTATGTTAAACCTTTTTTTTTTTGACCCTTTTTGGGTATATTTTCTCGCTTCTTTGGAATTCCTTTGACCGTAATTATTTTTTTTTACTAAAATTACCATGAAAATCGAGATTGCAAATTAATTGAGAGTGATATTAACCCACCAATGCGAGTAGTAGGAAACTGAGATAATGAGTTCGATTCTGGTGGGGAATAGGGCCCCGAGTACCTATTCTGAAATGTTTGAAAAACAGGTGAATATGAAGATATAGGTGGGTGATCATAACCATCTAATAATGTAAGGTTAAATATGTTAATATCTATGAGGATATTGTAACAACTTTCGTATCGGAAAATTGGTTATGTTCTTTCCTAGTCCTATCTGTTTCTTCATTTCTACAAGTTGGAATAAACAATTTAGATTAAAGATCACGACTATTATTTAAGCAATTCAATTTTGAACACCTATAACTTTCGAATTGTTCTTGCCATATCAGCACCAGTTTCATCGCTTCTTCTGTTTCGATTCATTTGCGTGACCTGAACTACATATTCACTCACCTATTTGTTGATAATACGAAAACTACTCAACAACCCTTCTCCATCACGGTTATTGGTGTTCCCAGTCTCTACACATAATTTCTCAAAAAAATTATACCAAAACCATAGTTGTTTTCATTTAGTGTGTAAAACGTACAGTAACCTACAAATAGATTCATCTTCCTCCACTGAATAGGTTACACTTCGAAATCTAGTAGAAGCTTAGGATGATCTTGGTTGGGATCCTATTATCATTTTTCCTGGATGTTGTGATTGGAAGAAACTTATATGTGATTATGGAAGATGTGAGTTGAAACTAGGATAAAAAGGGGTATAAGTAGAAAGAAATCTGAGCCATTAAATGATATGGCCATAAAGAAGGATAGAACTACCTCACGGTTCAAGCATTGCTAATCAGCGACAGTGTCATTATCATGAGGAGCAAGTTCTATCACGCGGTAATAGTGTTGTCGAGCGATAGAATTAATTACAACGATTGGTAGGTCGGGAAAGGTACCTACAATGACTGCAAGTGCACAGTGCCAATTGTGTAAAGTGCAAATACAGGTCGATCCTCAGGGACAAGGAGAATGTAGATTTGAAGCTTAGTTCTTACTATAACTGATTCAAATTGAAGGTAACAAAAAGGTTGTTTTTTCGATACGACTAGAAGGTTGGTTGTAACTGAAATAGTAAAACATGATGCACAACAAGATGTAAGTAGAGTAAATGGAACGAGGGTACTAGGGCAGATGAGTTCACCACTAACTTACACTAGTTATTCTACTAATGATACTAACCTTGTCCTTATATATGATAACAGGGGAGATGCAAGTCTTCTGTAAATCTAAGATCACTCTGATATGAATTATCCAATCACAACTAAGGTATCTCTCCTAAGCATTAACTGTCTTTTTAAGGCACAACTAATCAAAAGATCAATATATGTGATGAAGCATGAGCTGCAGTTCTACAACACAGGATTGTTCTAACTACAATGGATGCATGACATACACTGTGAAAGTAAAGTGTTGAAGCCCCTGAGATTGAATTCTATTCTAAATTATTTAAGCACAACAAGAGCATTATCAAGAGCATGAATAACAAAGCAGTAAGCTAGGGCTTCATCTAAACCCTAGCAGATGAATTTAGAACATGATAATAATACTGAAAACAAATATAAACTACATCTTGGTGCACCGGCTAATCCGGGCATGAGTTTTACATCACACTTCCTTATCTATTTATACATAAAAATCACTCAATTTGATAATTAATGGAGACCCAACTCACCATAATTGTTGTTCTGACTCTCCTCTTCTTCAATTCAACTCTGCAAGATATTAATTTGATATTTGCTCCAGCTGTGAAGATAACCGTAAATCTTATCTCTCCCAAACCTAGCTTATAGGTTTACTGTTTATGATAAGATGATAAGGTTTGAGAGAGAAAGAGAATTAGGAGTTAATGATGGTGGTTGATCGAAGCAGAGGTGGGACGATGGTTTAATGGAGGAGGGTCGATGGTGTTTGAGTACAAGAGGAGTAAATGGAAAAGAAAAAAAATGGTGATTTCTTTTCTGTTCGATTAAGGGAAAAGGGGAAATAAGAGGGAGGCTCGGGTGTTGGGTGTGTGTATCAGATTTTGATATCCTAAAGGATGAGCTGTTGGATGTTGGAATGGTGTAGCAGATTTGATGTACCGGGTTTGGATATTGGGTCTTGGGTTTATTTGTTCTTTACCAAGCCCACTGCTGGTGTAGCTCTTTGCAAGCGGCTTGCGGAACGCGTGCAAGCGGATTGCAGCTGCTTTTGTGTGATGTTTCTTTCGCACTGCTCACAGCCTTTTAGCGCAACTCTTTCCTTATGTCTCTGGCCACCAAATATCAGCTCTTTTTGCTTCTCAAAACTTCCAAGCTTTATTTGCTATCTAAAAACACAAAATTAATTAGTAAAAGTATTTATTCTTGAAAACAATGAAAATTCTAAATTTGGGATAATATAGAGATTTAGAACACAAAAGATGAGATAAATGCCAATAATAAGATGTAGCAATATGCAATATTTGACACTCATCAGCGATGAAACAATGCTCAAATTTGGACATTTATCCACATTTGTCTTCTCTCATCCCATAGCAGAACAAAATGATAAGCTTGTTAATTTACATGTCCCATGAGACCCTAATGTGCTAGTTGAGCACCCTCTTATTCGATAATTTACATTGCTTGATAATCAAATGTTGAGGCGTAAAATGTGTCGTACCATTGCATTTATGGCACAACACATGATAACACACTAAAATTCGAGCACAACATAACACGTGATCTAAGACGATACATGCATAACACGTTAGCTTAATATGTTGCGTAGTGTTATAACACATTAGCTTAATGTGTCGTGTAGTGCCAGATTAATAGGCTCATCGGCATGGTACAACACACGACACATATTGACACACTACATAATATAGCATGGCACGCGGAAAAAACACGTCACAAATATATAAAGCACTACACAAAACGGTACAACACATCACATTTCATGTATATTTCACAATTTTTTTTTTTTTAGCATAGCATGGCACGACGACGCTATAGGTAATTTTGTGGGCTGGGCTACGCTGGGCAAGCACGTTTCACACATGTATTCAACCGAGAGGATGAGGTCCGGTCGGCAAAGTCAAAGTCTGACAAGAGTCACATGACCAAATCCACACTGGTGCATTTATTAAAGAATTACGAGAAAATGGAGCATCTGTAACGAGTTTGGTTTCATTAACTTGAACATTTAAATGCTTCAAAAAAAAAAAACAAAAAAAAAAACTTGAACATTTAAGGTGGGTTAATAAAACATCCCACATCATCGATCAAAAACAAATAAAACATCCCACATGGCCGGTTAAACATAACTGTAGAGTTGACATATTAACAGACCACATCAGTCGTACTCTTTGGACGCAACATGTTTCTATCAATCACACTCGGGTAACTAAAGAAACTTGTAGTACCAATTTGGATCGGTGGTGGAGAAGTTCTGAGGTCCGCATATGAACGTGGATATATACCATTGATTGTCGGCTGATGGGTACCAATATCAGGTACCGGCCCGTTGCCACTCATAAAAACTGGCTAAGTACCATAACTATACTTCAGTGCGGACTGTGTCAGTGGCAAAGAAACAATATTGGGATATCTAAAGACTTAAAGGCCTAGACAAATAAAGCTCCCACGGTGAACGGTGAGGAAACCCTCGCTTCCTATTGTCCGAAATAGGTCTTTTTTGAGTTTTGTGAAACGAGCGTTTTTGTGAGGACACTTGTCACGTATGGTTGGTTTAAAAAGAATAAGAAAAAAAGATTAAAAAAAGGAAACAAAATTCAATATTTAGGTGAGGACACTTGGCAACGTATGATTGGTTTAAAAATTACAAACTTAAAAGGAAAACCTAACTTACCGTGTTTGGAATTTTATGGAAGTCCGAATTCAATTTGGAAATCGAGTATATTATGACTCTTTTTTCCAAATTAATATATAAATGGGGGAAAATCCACATATTTTCTACAAAAATAAAATGAAAAAATAAATATTAAGACTCTTTTTTTCAAATTAATATATAAAGAGGAAAAAATCCATATTTGCCGCGCGCATACCAAATCAAAAATGCATTGCCACAGGGCGGGGCGAAGCCCCGCGCACACCAAATTAAAAGAAAAATAAAATAAAATTTGCGCATATTCTCCACCTATTTAATGTATTTGCCCCGCCACACCAAATCAAAAATACATCACCACGGGGCGGGGCGAACCCCCGCGCACACCAAATCAAAAAATGCATCGCCACGGGGTGGAACGAAGCCCAGCGCACAACAGATCAAAAATGCATTGCCACGGGACGGGGTGAATCCCCGTGCACACCAAATCAAAAACATTGCCACGGGGCAGGGCGAAGCCCTGCACACACCAAGTTAAAAGAAAAAATAAATAAAATTTGCACATATTCTCCACCTATTTAATGTATTTGCCTCGCCACACCAAATCAAAAATACATCGTCACGGGACGGGGCGAAGCCAAATCAAAAATGCATCGCCACGGGGCGGGACGAAGCCCAGCGCACACCAATTAAAAAATGCACTTCCACAGAGCGGGACGAAGTCCGCGCAACCAAATTAAAAGAAAAACTATGCCCGGTGCGTAGCATGGGCACAAATCTAGTAGCATGTTATGACCGAATCCGACCTATCCGAATCAGTATAATTCTCGTACGTATGCCGTCTCGAACTTGTCCCCGTATCCCGAATTGCTAACTCGGGTCTACACTACAGGGTTCTCAAGCCAGGACGAGAAGCAGGTAACAAAATAATAGTAACACTTTGAGTTCATCACCCACGTTAGCGTACGTATACAAATTCTGAAAGGTAGAAAAACAAGGGACTACTAAAAATTGGCGGCTAAAATGAATGAAATCATCTCCCCGTATATTTTACTCTAGTCAATCATCTCTGCTTGCCCTGTCTCTCTTCTCTTTCCTGGTTTCCTCTCTCTCAATTTCTCTACAAAACCCACAAAGTCCAACTAATTTCACTTTCTCTTCACAAAAAAAAGGCTGAGGAGAAAAAATAACTGAACAGAGAGATGGCAGCAGTGGTTACACAATCACCACCACCACCATTAATGGAATTCAACCATGATAGTTCCTGTTCAACACCATATATCAGTGCTCCTTCAAGTCCTAAACTTATTACTCATGATTTGTATTTCAGTGCTCCTGCTAGTCCGACTAGTTTTACTTCAATCTATCGAGAATTCAACAAAAACCCAAGTATTAATGGCGTTTCTAATTCTATGGTTCCTTTTAATTGGGAAGAAAAACCAGGTACACCCAAACACAGGCTCAAACCATCAGAAGAAGAAGAAGATGAGGATGATGATGATGATGATGGTGAGTTTGCTTTCGATTTCAATAGTCAATTTGAGAAAAGCTCAGCACTTTCTGCAGCTGATGAATTATTTTATGGTGGAAAAATCCGACCATTAAAACCACCACCTGGAATAAAAATCGGTTTCGATGATGATCGAAAAAGCTTAGTTTCTTCACCAAGATCACCAATTTCACAAGGAAAGAAGATTATTCGCGACGCGTTTTCGCCCAGGCAGAGAAACAGAGATGTTGATCCTTTTGCTGTTGCAATGGAAGAAAGCCGGAAACAAGAACAAGAACATGAACATGAAAAGAGAGGCAGAAACGAGAAAAGGGCCGGTTCTAATTCAAAGAAAACTTCTACACATAGATGGACCAGATCACTTTCTCCATTTCGAGTTTCTGATCAATTCGAAGAAGATGAGAAACAAGAACCAAAAGTACCTACAAATTCATCAAAATGGTCATTCGGAGGTTATAAGAAATGGAGATTAAGGGATTTGTTATTGTTCCGAAGCGCGTCCGAAGGGAGAGCTAATGATAAAGAAACAATTAGAAAATTTGCAGTATTATCAAAGAAAGAAGATGTGAAAAGTTCAAGTTTCAGGTCTACTGATAGTACTGGTTCAACATCATCGAGAAGAAGAGGAAATGTATCAGCTCACGAGTTACATTATACGATGAACCGGGCGAACTCAGAAGAGTTGAAAAGGAAAACTGTTTTACCATATAGACAAGGATTCTTTGGTTGTTTGGGATTTTATCCAGCGGCAAATCGAATTGCTAAAGGGTTTAATTTGTAGTGCATGAACAATTCAGATCATTTTACTCCGTGATCTTTTTTTTTTCCTTATTTTTTTGAAAAACCAGAATGTTATTGAATTCTTGTGTTATCATTGTGTTTGTTGTTTTCTTTATTGTAAAGATCCAAAAAAGAGGAAAAAGAAAATAAAAACTTTGTTGACAATTGAGAGAATGTGCTGGTTGTGCTGTCTAATATTTACTTTTAGAAGCTTAAATTTTGTTTCAAGAGTATAAAGTGCTTAATTGTCCATTATAATTGATTGAATCTCAAAGAAACTTTTAAAGATGTAAAAATGGAGAATGAAATCCCATTTCAGTAAAAAAAGGTCATTCTCTTTTTTTATCGGTAAAATTTTTGGTGTTAATAAATTTCGAATTCAGGTTACTGGTAAATGATTTCACTGTCATGTACCCAAGACTATTAGACCGAGTCACTTAACTGAGTTGGGTACTATGACTCACCGGGTTAACTAGAGTAGTGATGAGTAGACAGTTTTGTGTAAGAATTCTATTTCTTCGAGTTCCGTTTCTTCTTGATGTAACTAGGGCCGTTGATGTCCATCATCTTCGATTGGTGGTTAAATACCCAATCATTGTAAGACCCTAATTTCTGATGAATGAAAAACTAATTTGCTTTCAATTTGAAAGTTAGGCTCTGATCTTCAGAGAGAAAGCAGCTTGCTGCTAGTTATCATCTTCTTCATCTTGTAGTTGTACCTTTGTACACTACAATTGGTATCAGACTCCATCCTGGAACCTGTCGCCATGGAAAATAGAGAAAAACTTCAAGCACTCACTACTACTGTTACTGAAAACACCACTTCCATTAACGAAATCAAAGTTGAAATTACTTCACTGAAATCTTCAGTAACTGATGTTGGTTCCAAATTGAATCTTATCCTTCGTTTGATGGAAAACAATCATCATCCACCACCAGATTCCAATTTACCTCCAGATCCAAATTCCTCAGGTGAATCTCAGCTTGATCCTGCTAACTCATTCACTAATCTTAGTTAGATCATCAAAAATTTAACTCCTCACAACAACAGTAAGTTCTCTCGCACACCCAAAGTTGATTTTTCGAGATTTGATGGTTCTAACCCTCGCGATTGGGCTCTTAAATGTGAACGTTATTTTGCGTTTCACAAATTTCCTGACGAAGATCGTGTAGATATGGCTGCCATACACTTTGATTCTCAGGTAGATTCATGGTTCTTAAATTATCAACAAGGTAAAGAATCTATTCAGTGGAATGATTTTGTTCGTGATTTATGTATTCGATTTGAGGATATTGCACAGGATGATTATGTGGGCAGCTTTAATAAATTAGCTCAAACTACTACTGTAGAAGATTACTATGATAAGTGGGAACACTACAAAGGCTTTATGGTTGCTAACAATCCCTCTTTACCGGAGAGTTTTTATACTCTCAGCTTTATTAGTGGTTTGAAAGATGACATACGCAATACTGTGAAGATGTTCAAACCTAAAACTATATATGAAGCTTTTTTCTTGGCCAGAATGCAACAAGCTTCAATGCACCATCAGCCAAAGACTATAACATCATTCTCTAGACCTTTTACTCCCACTCCATTATCTGTTTCTCGTCCACCCTCAACTGTTAAACCATTCTTTTCTTATACACCCACTTACAGTAAACCAAATACTTCATTCAATACTCCAATTGTGACACACCCTACCACTCCTACTAAAACTTCACCTGACAACTCATTCCCACCAATAAAAAGACTTACTCATGCCCAGATACAGGTGAGGAAAGATAAGGGATTATGTTATAATTGTGATGAATTCTATAGGCAGGGTCACAAGTGCAAAACTCAACAACTCTTCATGTTGATATCTGATGAAGAGATAGAAGAACCAGAACAACTAACCCCTGAGGAATCCAATGTTACTTCTCCTTACACTAGTGATTCCCCTATTGAAATTTCTCTTCATGCTTTAACTGGCCATGTTGTTCATGATACAATTCGTATTTCAGGGCATTTACACAACCATCCTATCATGGTTCTTGTTGATACTGGTAGTACCCAAAGCTTCATAGACTCTCAAATTGTTGACAAGCTCAGTCTTCATGCTTCTCCTACTGGACATATGTTAGTCAGAGTGGCAAATGGGGATAGCATCACTAGCAATGGTTTATGTCATAACCTTCAATGAGAAATGCAGGGATATAAATTTGCTTCTGACTTGAGGGTTCTACCCTTAGGAGGCTATGACATGGTTTTGGGAGCTGATTGGTTACAATAATTATGAGATGTCACCTTCAACTTTGCTCAACTGAAGATATATTTCATACATCATGGTAGCTACATCACACTTCAAGGAAGTTCTTCTAAACCCTCCCTTAATCTTATTTCTGGTTCTTCATTGAGAAAATTTATCAAAAGTAACACTCCTACCTTAATTGGTCAGTTTTTTGCTATCTCCACTCCACCCTCAACTCCTATACCTCCCCAAATTTCTACAGTTTTGGATTTTTTCTCTGATGTTTTTGCAGAACCTACTACACTCCCACCTTCCAGAAACTTAGACCATAAAATTTCACTGAAACCCAATTCTAAACCCACTTCTCAGAGACCTTATAAATGCCCTTACATTCATAAATCTATAGTGGAAAAGATGGTTCAAGAAATGTTATCTGCAGGTCTCATTCAACATGGTAATATCCTTTTTGCTTCTCCCATTCTGCTTGTGAGAAAAAAAGATGGCTCCTGGAGGTTTTGTGTTGATTATAGGAAGCTGAATGAACTGACTATTAAGGATGAGTTTCCCATTCCTTTAATTGATGAGTTGCTGGATGAGTTAAAAGGAGCTGTTATTTTTACAAAAATTGATTTAAGATTTGGCTACCACCAAATCAGAGTTTTTGGTCCTGATATCTTCAAAACAACTTTTAGAACTCACCAGGGTCATTATGAATTTAGAGTGATGCCCTTTGGCCTCACCAATGCCCCTGTTACCTTCCAAGCTCTTATGAATGACATATTTTAACCTTTTCGGAGAAAATTTGTGTTAGTGTTTTTTGATGATATCTTAATATACAGTTCTTCCTTGGAGGAACATGTTCTTCACTTACAACAGATATTCTCACTTCTCAGACAACATTCATTGTATGCCAAGCTGTCTAAATGTATCTTTGCTCAACCTCAGTTGGAGTATTTGGGGCATCTTATTTCTTCTGATGGGGTAGCTGCTGACCCTGACAAAATCTCAGCTATGCAAACTTGGCCACTACCAACCAACTTGAGACAATTAAGGGGATTTCTTGGCCTAAGAGGGTATTATAGAAGATTTATTAAGGGCTATGGTACAATTTCTAAACCTCTCACTGAGATGTTAAAAAAAGATGCCTTTTATTGGTCACCCACAGCACATCAAGCTTTCACTGATCTCAAAACTGCAATGACAAAGGCTCCAGTGCTAGCACTACCTGATTTTTCAAAGCAGTTCACCTTAGTGACTGATGCTTATGACAGAGGAGTAGGAGCAGTCCTAATGCAAGAAGGCAGGCCAATTTCCTTCTACAGTAAGGCTTTGGGTCCTAAAGCATTGGCCTTGTCCACTTTTGAAAATGAATTTTTGGCCATTGTAATGGCTATCCAGAAATGGAAATATTATCTTTCTCACAGTCAATTTATTATCAATACTGACCACCAGAGTCTACAATACTTAATGGACCAAAGGATATCCACTGCTATACAACGAAAGTGGCTCATCAAGTTGATGGGATTTGATTATGTTATCAAATACAAGAAGGGACAAGACAATGTAGCTACTGATGCCTTGTCCAGACTACCAGCTCAATCTGCAGCCAACAATGCTATTTCTCTGAGTACTCCTCAATGGACACAAGACATAATCTCTAGTTATGAAGGTGACTCTGTAGCTCAACAACAGATTGCAGAATTACTTATTTCTCAAATCCATTCAAATTTACTTATTCCCATGGCATCTTGAGATTCAAGGACAAACTCTACATTGGCTCAGGTAATGAAGTTAGACAATCCATTCTTCAATACTTACATTCTTCTGCTATTGGGGGTCACTCAGGCATGCTAGGTACATATCACAGAGCCAAATCACATTTATTTTGGCCAAAGATGAAACATGATATTATGCAATTTGTAGCCACTTGTGAGGTGTGTCAGTGCAACAAGGGCATTACTTCTTTTCCTAGTGGAATTTTATAACCTTTACCTATCCCAGAGAGAGCTTGGCAGGATATTTCCATGGATTTTATTGAGGGACTACCAATGTCCAATAAGAAGAGTGTCATTTTGGTGGTTGTTGACAGACTTACCAAATACAACCATTTCCTTCCACTGAGTCATCCCTTCACAACTATGTCAGTAGCCAAATAATTTCTCAATCATATCTTCAAGCTTCATGGCCTACCTAGTTCCATAGTCAGTGACAGAGACAAGATCTTTGTGAGTCACTTTTGGCAGGCTTTGTTCAAGTCCTTAGGCACCACCCTCAAGCTCTCTAATGCCTATCACCCACATACAGATGGCCAAACTGAGATAACTAATGCATGTGTGGAGCAATATCTCAGGTGCATGACTAGCTCTAACCCTAAGCAGTGGACTCAATGGTTAGCTCTAGCTGAATGGTGGTTCAACACCAACTATCACACTAGTCTGAAGATGTCACCATTTCAGGATTTGTATGGTTATCAGCCTCCTCATCTCGTCTTCCCCATTATGGCTACCACTTCAATTGCTTCTGTGGAGAGTTACTTGAAGGAGAGAGATGTTATGTTACAGCTGCTGAAAGAAGACTTAGCCAAGGCACAATATGGAATGAAGTTTTTCGCCGACAAGAAACGCTTGGATAGAGAATTTGCAGTGGGAGATATGGTCTTTCTTAAACTTCAACCATATAGACAATCTTCAGTTGCTATCAGAAAGAATTTCAAGTTGTCTGCCAAATACTTTGGCCCCTTTGCAGTGCTGAAGCGAATTGGATCAGTGGCTTACAAATTGCAGTTACCAGTGGGGTCTCGGATCCACCCTATCTTCCATGTTTCTCAACTTAAGAAACAAATTGGGCTCAAAGCTTCTACTCTGCCCTTCCTGCCAGTGATGGATGATAATGGTCATTTTGTGGTTGAACCGGTGGCTGTGTTGGACACTCGTAACACCCTCAGAGGTAACCAATTTGTACCTCAAATTCTCATTCGCTGGTCTAACTCTACTGCAGAAGATGCTACCTGGGAAGACACATATCATATACAAACTCAGTTTCCAAACTTTATCCTTGAGGACAAGGATCTTTAAAGGGATAGGCATTGTCATGTACCCAAGACTATTAGACCGAGTCACTTAACTGAGTTGGGTACTATGACTCACCGGGTTAACTTGAGTAGTGATGAGTAGACAGTTTTGTGTAAGAATTCTATTTCCTCGAGTTCCGTTTCTTCTTGATGTAACTAGGGCCGTTGATGTCCATCATCTTCGATTGGTGGTTAAATACCCAATCATTGTAAGACCCTAATTTCCGATGAATGAAAAACTAATTTGCTTTCAATTCGAAAGTTAGGCTCTGATCTTGAGAGGGAAATCAGCTTGCTGCTAGTTATCATCTTCTTCATCTTGTAGTTGTACCTTTGTACACTACATTCACCGGTGTACACCAGTGTACTACATTGATATTGCTAAAAAGATTTTTTTTCTCTTCCTGAGAGTGAATTATGGGATGGGATTGCAGCTAGCATTGCAATGTGATGTAAACCGAATATAAACTTGGAAGTGAAATGATTAAGAGAGAAATATGATTGCATTTGGTTATGCTTTAGTGCGACACATTTGTATAGAGGTTCAATAGGGTGTAAAGTGGAAAATTTGTGGTTGCTTTGTTAGATATCTATTCATGTGTGGGGAGAAAAGTTGGATTCTTATCAATGAAACTATTGAAAGAAACAGTAGAGGTTAGGTTTTTTTAAATGGAAAGGTAAGATATGTCTAATGTAGAGGAGATCCACGAGAATGCCTTAATCATTCATCATTCTGCTTTTCATGGATTTAAGTTGGCAACCCTTTAATCTTCTAGTGTACTATTTCTCCTGTTTTAGTGGCAACGTACGCTGTTCATGTCCCTTCATTGTTTTTTAGTTAATATTCCACGGATTAGCCCAAATTCCCTACACTACGTGAACAGAAAATATGAGAAGATTTCTTGCCTGATATTTATTATCAGACTAGCCAAGTGTATATTCTTTTTGTGAAACGTAGTAATATACTACTGCAGCTGATGTTTAGATGATGGGTCGTTACACAAAGAAATCCATCTAACACTATTGTGGAATGTACCATGTATCTAACAAAGAATTGTGTGACAACAGTGAAAACAAAAGAAATTGTGAAAATGAATTTTAATATGCAGTTGAATTATATGAACGACAGGATAAGTCGTTTGAAATAATTCCTTTCGAAACAAAACAAATTTTTTGAAATAACTTGGATTTTCTTTTAGAATAATAACTTGGATCTTGTCTTACAATGTAACATCATCAGATGTAACTTGTATTTGAGATATTCTCTCTTCTGAAAGCTATATTAAAAATGAGATTAAGTGTCTGCGGGTATAATCTCCAAGGAACAATTTTTATTGATTGTTGAGTTGCGGAAACGTGTACTTTATAATTTAAAAAATTAAAATATTCCTAGCAATGAATGGATTATAATTTGCATTATATAACTGAAATTTAAGCCAAGATTATTGAACTAGTATACTGTATACTTGTCTTAAACAAGTATAAATTAGTCAAGACATTCTTCCTTTGCCAAGACAAAGAATATATAGGTACGATACATTCGCATACGCGTGATCAAATACGTGCCTTCAAGTTACTAACACGTCGCCGTAACAATTTCGCTGTACTTGCCTGAAAAGTTACGAATTGCAAGTATAATATCGGTTGTGTGTGCAAATTAGCTTATCTGGAAACAACACAAACAAATTGCAAATTAGTTAGTTTATAATTTCCACCCAATGTCAACTTTAGGTGTCATTATATTATGATAGCGAGGGACTGTGAGCTGGTTTATTATTGTGTTCACCAATGAAATGGTTTAATTAAAAAGAAAAACTAATTTAATTTGCAATAAAATGAAAGCATTAAGCATCATACATTGCACTCAATGATAGTAACAACATTCATATATAAAACTGAAACAGATAAGATAAGGTGTAAACCCAAATATGAACAGGTCCAATTAATTTCAGAAAAACTCAACAAAAATTTATGCATCATCTTAAGAAATTGACAATCACCATATTTATCTAATAGTATATCTTAGTTACCAACTCTTGATTTAAATGTGTTAGTAAAAAGACATGCATGTTTAGTTTTAAAGGTGGGCTAACAAAAATAATCTCCATCCCATGTCATGAGTCTCACGACACCTTCTGGGATGGTTGGTACTCTACAAAATTTACGACCTTGCGGTTTACTCTGACCAGGGTCTTCTACAATCAAGGCTATACGAGAAGTCAAGAATGGCTGTGGACTATTTGTTTAGTTCTCATGTGAAAAACGACACAATAAAAATATACATAGGATGCAGTGCTAATACCAAACACATTTGACTAAAGAGAATGGGACCTGTGGTGCAACGTAAATTTTACAGGTAGAGCTTCCATTCAACAGTTTACTTATTGTAAGATCGAATACGCAAATCTTTACTTTACCAGCAAAAAATGACCAATAGAGAGTTTCAGTGGATTCACTTTGCTAGTCTATATGGGAATATTCAACCAATTACAAACACAAAGACAGTTAGGTTGAAGGTCCATAGTTGTTGAACGAGTAAACTTGGGGATGGACCTGACTGAACTGCAGATAAGGACACTCCAGTTCAGTTACTTGATTGATATTGATACACTGCTACTCTATCCGTTATACCACAATCTACAGTCGGTAATTTTGGTAAAGGCCCAGCAAGGGTTTTTCTCTTTCTTCCATCCGTTTCTTCGCATCTTCTCTGGCTTTAAGTGCAGCTGCTTCCTCTTTAGACACCACTTTTGGTTTCTTTTCCTCTTGCCTCTTCCTTTTATTGACAGCGACTGACGATGAAGCACCTTTAACTGACCTTGATGGATTTAGAGAAGACCCCTGAATAACCAATCCAGGAGCCGGTCCACCATTACTTTTGCTCCCACCTTCTGAAGCTGCTGATAATGGCTTCTTCGAAAGTGATCCTTTCGGTTTAGGTTGGGCTGAGCCTCCTATAGCAAATGCCTCTTCCTGTGTCACCCACTTACCTGGTTCAACCAAAGACCGTTGTATTTAAAAAAAATCGAACACTGAAAAACAAAATAAAATAAGAGACAAAAAGAAAATTCTGTAGAAGCCATGTATTAAGCGAAATACCTATTGCATCCAAGTAGTAGAAGCCCGAGTTCGGATCATAATAATATCCATTTAGTTGATTGTAGTAATAACCCGATACACTATCAAGCTCCCAGTCTGCAATCATCTGAAGCTATTTCAGGTAACTAAACAAAATAAATTGATAAAACCTAAAGTACTCAAGAAAACATACATCAATACCGAACAAAACGAACATGGCGACATCCAAGGTGATTAAAAATGCAAGTGAACATGGTGTGTATGAACTACCTAAATCTGGTCATCCAGGTCGAGCAGCTCTCCAAGTTCATTGATGAAACCTACAAACTAATTACATGGTAAGAGCTAAGTTACATGGAAGCAATACAACAATATTACAGCAATACCATTAGTCATATGGTGCCTTGATTTAGATATCCAGTTATCACCCGCTATGAGCCATCTCGACCATGTTGACCTTTTAAGGCATATCATTCATATCCTTGAGGAGGAATGAGGGTAACCACTGATGCGTCCAATTGTTTGGACTTCCTGACCACCATAAAGAATCCAACAGTGTCAAGACTGTCATAAATTTAAGGGTATCTATTTGGGTTCTGCACAGTGCACCACACCTTTGCTATTCTATAAATAAGGTTACTTAGTAACGAAAAAGAAAATTAATACAACAATTTCAATTTTACCACCTCTGGAAGCTGAAGAAAATCGACCAGCGCCCACACTCTCCTCTTGAGCTTCTACAGCACGAGTATTTGAATCCCTGACCTCTTTAACAGCAGCTAAATCCTTCTGATAGCTGCGTTTAGCTTTCTGGTAACAATAATCAGAATGAAAGACATACATCAATCAATCGAAAGCACGGTACAAAAGAAAAGATACAAAAAAATAATTATCGCTCAAGAGAGTAGATAGTGATGAAAGTCAAACTCGATAGGGCAATCTGTTGTTTGTGTTTTCGAGATCAACATAGCTAGACTTTTAGGTCAAGGTGACATGCCATATCACATGCAGTGTAATAGTTCTTCACTTCTCTTGATAAGGGATAAGAAAAGAAAGCACAACAGGTCTTCACTCTACCAAAGAGGCCACAATGAAAACCTTATATTCATGGAAACATTTCTATGATGCTACTGGAAATCAATACAAGTCACTGAGTGCTGACAACTTGAATTTGAGTAATGGTAAATCACTCATAATCTACTAAAATACACACATGAGAATGTATATGAGAAACAAAACTGCAAAAATTATATTTGGTAAACTTACTGCTTCGATTTGCTCCAGAGCACGTGCTGCTTCTTTTTGTTCCTTCTCCTTTGCGACATTGTCTTTTCGCATAGTATCGAGCCTCTTAGCAACACTATCCTTGTGACGCGTACCAAGTTCATGTGTTCTTATACTTAGAGGATTGTTTGAAATATAAATCTTGCAGAAGTCACACCATTTGTTTCCCTGGCTAACCCAATACTGCAAAACATACAATTAATAAACCTATTAGAAGAGCTCAATACATGCTTATGTCTTACGAATAATCATAACTACAGACAAGAATACAACGTCAAAGTGCAACCAGATGTCCACTTGAGCACATCAGAATGCATATAAACAAAGTACAGCAATACAAATCTATCAATCAAACAGGGCATTTTATCTGTGCTTTCCATCTCGATATTTTCTAACTCAAGAACAATTGTTTTTGCTTTAATGACAAGTTCCAAGAACTATTGTACTTCAAGGACACTGGTATGCTAGTTTCGGCTTACAACAAACCAATTCTCCCCAACTTAAGCTTCACAAATCTAGTTTACTCAATTTATGATATGGGATACTAATGGTACCAATAATCCGATAAGGTGTATCTTCTAGGATATATTAGTTAGGTTTTGTCATTCCGTGTGATTGATTTTTCAGTGAAATCTCCTCAATGTGATTTAGGGTTATTCATCAATTAGGGTTTTCTAAATTTGTTAGACATAATGTGTTCTGCATTTTACCAACTATCGTTAGTTATAATTTGATCTAAAACTCAGAGTTTGATGCATTTCGTACTTATGTCTAACGACTTATAAGCTTCTACGAATAAAAGGAGATAAATACATATATCGATAGAAGGACGAAATTTACCTCAGTCATGATTGCAACCGGAAGTTCCTGTGATGAATTCGAAACCCCTAACTAATCAGAAGGAGGGTAAGATAAAAACTGGTGCAGGGAGAAGATTAAATTGAATATCTTTTAACTCCAAAAATAATGTCTCTGTGATTTTTGCTTGGAACTCTGCATACAAAACTTATACGGGGGACTTCGATTGTGTTGTCGAAACTAGAACCGGTTCTGCGGCTTTTAAATCCCGTTTAAGATTAAGATTAGGAATACGAGGTGTAAGACTCCAGCCTAGTACCTATTACAAGGCCTCAAGCATTTGGTTTTGAGGGCTTACAAGACGACCGAATTGGGCCATCAATGTAACAATCAACATAAACCCTAATCCTATTAGTTTTGTTAATGATTATGCCCTCATTTAATTAATGTTAAAAAAAATTGATTAACTAAATTAAGTATGTTAGTGATTAGATCAGATCAATAAATTTGTGTTTGAAAATCAAAAATAATTTTTTTTTGATATTTTAAAAAAAATTGAACTTACAGTTGGGAGTTTATATTTTTCCAACCATAGAGAAAGCCAGAGTGACCTACGATTGGAAAAATTATATAAAACAACTACTTAAGGTTGGGAACATTCAAATTTTTTTTTTGACAATTTATATACTATTAGGTTTTCTAACCGTAAACACTATATACGTGTAACTGCTAAAATATTCACTGTACATGTGACATGATCTCATGGCGGAAGTAATATAAGTACTCTGCGACAGAAGTATGGAATCATCTTCAAAGTCACTTTCCCAAGGAGCGGCTAGGAAGCATCCACGTGTTGCTGGAGCGGTGGGGCCGATGCGGAGAGCCGTTACACGCGTACGGGAAGGGTCGACTCAGCATAAAATGCTACCAACCACCCCACCTAACAACATTCAATGCACTAAAGAGTCGCTAGTCGAAATAACAGAAGGAATAGAGCAATATCGATTACGACGAGCGACTAAAGTAAGGCTTAGGTGGGACCAGGTCGTTTGTCTATAAAAAGCAGATCCATCCAAGTGAGAAGGGGCTGGTCTTTCAGGGGAGGAGCAGAGCTAGGTTTAGAGAGATAATATCACACCATTGTATTTTCCCTTCACTCTCATCGAGCATTGTAACACCCATACATACATAGTAAGAACTTCAACCCATTTACCCCCGTGGATGTAGGCTACGGCTGAACCACGTAAATCTCTTGGCGTAATTTACATTCATAGCACTTACATTCTCTGCAATTATGTTTACTGTTATGTCGACTTGCTTGATCACACATATGATATTGTGTGAAAGGATAACATATACCCAAGAGTCGATTTCAATGATGCAAACTACAAATTCGGCTAGATCCACTAGTCGGATTTTTAGCGGTTACAGTTTAGCGCTAGAAACAGGGAGGGTTATCGGTAAAAGATTTATAAACCTTTGTTTTTGAAAAAGCGGGGGTCTAACACCCACACCCAATATTTCGCTTAGCAATCTGTATGGACAAACTCTAATATAATTCCAAGAGAATCAACTAGACAGTCAGACTCAATCAATGAAAATATATCCAAGAGTTGTATCTCTGTTTCACAATGTAATCAGCAAATCAAACAGAAATAAATCCGCGAGCCTCATTATTATGTGAAACAACTTGAACGGTACCAAAGACCAATGTTCAAGTGTCAATCAATTTATATCAACAACCAAAGGTTGGATTATCTAATTGATTGAACTACGCACAACCTGTGATATTTCAATTATATAAACAAATATAATGCGGAAAAGAAATAACACAGACACAAGAAGTTTTGTTAACGAGGAAACCGTAAATGCAGAAAAACCCCGGGACCTAGTCCAGATTTGAACACCACACTGTATTAAGCCGCTACAAACACCAGCCTACTCCAAGTTAACTTCGGCCTGGAATGTAGTTGAGCCCTAACCAATCACACACTGATCAAGGTACAGTCGCGTTCCTTACGCCTCTGAATCCCAGCAGGAATCTACGCACTTGATTCCGTTAGCTGATCTTACCCACAACTAAGAGTTGTTACGACCCAAAGTCGAAGACTTGATAAACCAATTTGTCTCACACAGAAAAGTCTATTGATTAGATAAATCTGTCTCCCATAGATATACCTATGAGTTTTGTTCTGTCTTTTGATAAATCAAGGTGAACAAGAACCAATTGGTATACCGGACTTATATTCCCGAAGAACAGCCTAGAAATATCAATCACCTCACAATAATCTCAATATATGGTAACGAAACAAGATATTGTGGAATCACAAACGATGAGACGAAGATGTTTGTGACTAATTTTTATCTTGCCATTCGGAGATTAAATCTCGAACAAATCTTAGAGAAGATAGTACTCAATACGATAGAAAACAGCAAGATCAGAACACACAACTACAGAGAAAATAGTTGGGTCTGGCTTCACAATCCCAATGAAGTCTTCAAGTCGTTAACCTACATGGTTTCGTGAAAAACCTAAGATTAAAGGAGAAGCGACTCTAGTCGCAACTAGTATCACACAGGAGGTGTGGGGATTAGGTTTCCCAGTTGCTAGAGTTCTCCCTTGTATAGTCTTGAAATCAGGGTTTGCAATCAACATTACCTTGGTAACAAAGCATTCAATATTCACCGTTAGATGAAAACCTGATTAGACTCAAGCTAATATCTTTCAACCGTTAGATCGAACTTAGCTTGTTACACACAAATGAAAAGTGACTTCATTTAGATATGAGTAACCGTACCTAAATGTGTACATCTTGTTAGCTCAACAATAGTTAACCGAAGTTAGCCATATGAACACTTTCATATCAACCATATTCATCTTAACCATAACTAGTTCAAATGACTCAAATGAAACTAGTTCTAGAGTTGTTCAATTGTTTATATTCTCATAGAAGTATACAAGACACAATTGAAGCAAAATCGATTTTGATTCACTCGAATCAATTCATGAACATTATAGCCACGGTTTGCAAAAGATTGCATTCCTTATTATATAAATGTGTTGGTTCATGAACAAACTGATTTTAGAACATAACCTACTCAACTATGCAAATGGGTACGCATACCTAAGTGGCTGGACCAAGTTTGGGTTCGCCAGTATGCGAACGGGTACGCATACCTTCCAAAACTCAGTTGAATTTCCGGAACTTGAAACTCACGCCAGTACGCATACCGGTATGCATACTAAGTTCCCGGACTTTCATAAACCAACCAGTACGCATACGGGTATGCATACCATGGTTCTCGGACTTGGAATATCTTGCACAAATTAGCATACAAGTACGCATACTGTGCTATATCCAATCATGGTTATTTGTTTTAAACTCTCATTTGAATCATTGAAACATTCTTAGAAGACGGCAATAGCTATCTCACACAAACTATTAGCTTCGAATCAATTTTCAAGTGATCGAATGATCAATACGAAACATTCCGAGTCTACCTCAAATGACTGTCTCACACAAATCATGTAAGATGTTACAAGGCAATTTTCACATGATCATCTTTTGATTTTCGTCAAGAATATAAGATGAACTTGGTTAAAGCGAAAGCTTACCAACACATATTTCGAGAAATATGTATGCGAGTTAAACTCAACTAGAAATATCAAATGTGTATAATCGAAGTCTATATAGATATACGACTTTTGTCTCAAATAGGAGATAGAGTAGATAGACTTTTGAGTGATAGATGAGTTCAAGTCTCCACATACCTTTTGTTGATGAAGTTCCACAAGCTCCCCTTAGTAGTTCTTCGTCTTCAATCGATGAACGCCGTGAAGTCTAATGCTCAACTACACTTTCTATCCTAATCCGAGAATTAGCTATAAGTAGACTAGAAATCAAGACTTATTGTTTTGGCAACTAAACTTGACAACAAGCTTGAGATAGCAACACTTGCGAGTTCGACCGAGCAGTGCTCTAACAGTTTTTTCAAAACAATCACTTTCTTTAAGATATTTGCATGGATTTCATGGTATGAATACCAGATCTGTTGGGATTTGAAGACGATAAGTGTTGTTCCGTAGCAGTCACAAATACCTTTGAATAAATGGCTCATTGTGTTAACCGGATGACATCAAAGATGGTCTTATACCTGATCATATTGCGTGGTTTTGTTTCGAGGCATACTAGTGCACGAGGCGAAGACTGATGAACTTTTCGTTTTCATGATAGAAATATCGGATCTAACTCGATGGAAACGGTGCAGGTAATACTTAATAGTAATTTGCCAGTACCTCATTCGGAACAGCTTGGAGAGCCACTAGTTAGGCACCTCAAGTGATAGTTGTACAAATCATATCAGGCGTCTGAAAAGTACAGACATCAAATGGTTTACCGCAAAACTCAAAACTTAGATCTAATTGACCAACTTTCAAAAATCCTCAAATTATGAGCAAAGGGGCAAATCATATATAGCATCATGCTTTCACTATTTCTTTTCTTACGAAAAATTCTTTGTGAATATCTTACTCTCAGCTAACTAAGTATTTCAAAATAAAAAAGGACACAAAGATTGTTGCCTTGGCGTTTTATGTTATTGTCTCTCAGGTCCGGCATGGAGAAATCGAAGGAAATCGTCCCACAAGGATCAAAACGCAACACGAGGGCGTCATCGAAGAATCATCCCAAAGTCACCAATGGTCAAAGCGAAACATCAGAAAAAGCTTCAAATGGGAAAGTTGAAGATGAAAAAGCGGCAGAGGATAAAACGACTAAGGAGAAGGCTCTCCGTGAAAGAGAAGCAAGAGCATCAGCCATAAAAGCAGCAACGTCCAAAGCTCTAGCAACGAAGGTAATAGCGGACAAAGCGGCAAAGTCCCTGGCCACGGCAAAGGCATCCTTGGTGCAAACCAATGCAGAGAAAATGGGGGAAACCAATCCACCCACAACATCAACTCCAAAGGCCACAAACTTAGAGCTGATCGTCGGCGAGCCACTACCTCGAACCGGGGTCATAGGAGAAATATTTCCAACACATAATAACCTAACCAAGGATCCTCCTTCACCACACATATAAACCGTTGTCGATGGAAGCACTCGAGGGGATCCAACTCAAGCATCCATTGCATCAGCAGAGACCATCGCCCAAAAGCCGCGGAAGAAGCAGCAGCGGCGGAAGCAGAAGTCGCAACTTTGGAAAGGCTTGAAGCCGAGCGACTAGACGGGAACAAAATCGCGATCCTAGTCCAATCCATTGAGACCATACAAATGGCGGCGATGCTGAAAGAGGTGTTACAGAATCAAAAGGACTACCTAGACGCTCTACAGTACCTCACTCAGGAAAACCAGACACTAAAGGAGATGGTCAAAAATGACGCTGAAGGTTCACGAGCTCGACGACCTGACCAGGATGGGGCATCCAAAGTGGCGGACCAGAGGAATACGAGAAATGATCATATGGACTTAATCATCACCCCGACACCTCTCAGAACTCGGAAGCAGTACGACGAGGATAACGATATTCAAGAATACCCATCTTCTCGGCCAGCTGGATCCGACTTCACCTTAAACACCAGAATGGAAGAGATGTGTGATCAAATGGAAATGATGATGAAAGAGTTGAATTGCCTGAAGTTCAGACAAGGAGGCGGGGCTCGATTGGAGCAAGTAATTCGCGAAGCGCGAACCACCCCATTTACCCACTACATCATGGCGTCACCAATTCCAGCAAAATGCCCTTTACCCACCTTTAACTGCTATGACAGGAGCAGAAATCCCACAGCTCACCTGAGATACTATTCGCGCGCGATGGCACACTGGGAATCAAATGACGTGGTCATGTGCAGATATTTCCCGGCGAGTCTGAAATTATCAGCAATGACATGGTTCGACAACCTACCCCGAACTCCATCGACACCTTCAAGCAGCTCACGAAGGTATTTCTCGAAACGTACATGTACAACATGGACGCTAAGACGGGAATGGAAAAGCTTTTCACTTTATTCATTGGTCCCAAGGAGACGTTGAGAGAATACACGGATAGATGGGTAAAGATTTGCCAATCGATAGGAAAGGTCGACCCAATAGTCGCCATCAACTGTTACAAATACGGTCTCGATAGGCAATCACAAATTTTTGAGGAATCGTGCACCATCAACCCGCCTATAGAGAAAGAAGGGAAGCTCAGGGTCATCCAGGCGAAGTACATTCAGCTAGAGGAAATGCAAAGAGACAATCTTAGGAACATCGGAAAAAGTCAAGCGACAACCGTACATCGCACTCATTCAATGGAACCAGCCAGCAAAAAGGGTAAGTGACCAGCTGAACTAGAGCAGCAGGGAGATGATAAGAGATCTCGACGTGATCGTGGATAGTCTGGAAAAAGGGAAAGCTTCAAAGACAGAGTCTTCACCAAATTGAATAAGGGCATGAATAAGATTCTAAAGGAGGTCCAGAATCCACCCAATTTTAAGTGGTCATTCTCCAAAGGAAAACAACCCGAGAAGATCAAGAATACTAAGGACTATTGCGAGTACCATGCGTTTTATGGGAACACCACTGATCGTTGTAAGAACATGAGGCATGCGCTCCAGGACATGATAAACGAAGGAAGTTCGAAGGAGTACATTGACTCGACTACGACCACTACGGCAAACACCGTTGAGAAACAAGTACGACTCCCCGAAGGACGCAGATACGTCAACACCATTTCGCATATAATAGAAGCAGAATCGTCTAAGGTGGAGGACTTGAATCGAATGGCACACAAAAGGGTCATGGATCATGAAATCTTTAAAATCAGCCGCAGAGTAGCAGAACCATGGGAAGATTGGATGGCAGCGCCACTTATTTTTTCAACCGAAGACATAGATCAGGACGTCGAGACCCACAACGATCCACTCGTCCTCAAGCTCCCGGTAGATGAGTTCAATGTATCCAAGATATTGATAGACGGAGGAATTTTGCCAAACGTCTTATTATACGACGCTTACAAAAAAATGGAATACCTCGACGACAGACTGACCAGCTCCAACTATGTGATTTACGGCTTCAATGGATCAGTTTCTAAACCCAAAGGAGAAATCATCCTAGAGTTCAAGGTCGGAACACTGCGGGTAATCACCAGGTTCAGTGTTGTAGACGCTCCGTCTCCATACAACGCAATTATGAGAAGATATTGGGTCCACCATCTAAAGGGGGTAGAGTCAACCTATCATCAGCACCTACGATTCCCGGCTCCAGAAGGGGAAAGAGAGATAAAAGGAGATCAAGCCGCAGCACGTGAATGCAATGCGACTGAGCTCAGGATCAATACTGAAAGAAGCGAAAGCAAACGACAAGCCAGAAAAGAGGGAGCTCAAATAAAAAAAAGAAAGTCCATGAAAGCTTATTCGCCAAACAATTAGAGCAGGATTCTCCTAGAGAGGTGGACCCCAGCATGGTCGCCAGAACGTCAGGGACAAAGGAAGACGAAGGAAACTACAAATAACAATTAAAGAAGGCTCCATCCCTAGGGGATCCAAAACAAAACTTAACTGCGGTCGAAGAGACGAAAAACATCAACATAGGAACAATAGAACTACCACGATTAACAAAAATTGGAACAATGATGCCAAAGGAACAGGAGAATGAGCTGACAGCGTTGCTAATCCAATACAAAGACGTATTTGCATGGAGTATGAAGGATATGCCTGGGATCGACCCCAATATCGTCAGTCATCAGTTGAAAATAAAACTAGGAACCGCACTGGTCCGACAGAAGATCCGGAAAGTAGCCCCAGAATACCAGCAAGCAGTGGAGAAGGAATTGGAGAAGCTAATGGATACAGGATTCATCAGGGAGGTCATTTACCCCACCTGGATTTCGAACATGGTAATTGTGCCCAAGAAGAATAATTTAGTCAGGATTTGCATCGACTTCAGCAATCTCAACAAGGCTTGTCCAAAGGACAGTTATCCCCTACCCAACATTGATCAGATGGTCGAAGCCACTTCGGGACATCAAATGTTATCGCTCATGGATGGTCATTCAGGATATAACCAAATTTCCCTGACCCAAGAAGATCAAGAGTACACCGTGTTTTTTACTCCTAGGGGACTGTACTGCTATACCCGGATGCCGTTCGGATTACGTAACGCTGGAGAGACATACCAGAGACTAGTCGACGCCATGTTCGCCAAGTGGATATGAAAGACATTGGAAATCTATGTCGACGACATGTTGGTTAAAAGCAAACAATCTACCCACCATGTTAGAGATCTCGAAGAAATCTTCAAGGCAATGATAAAATACCGCATGAAAGTTAATCTGGAGAAGTGTACTTTCGGAGTCTCATCAGGGAAGTTCCTGGGTTACTTGGTTACACAGAAGGGAATAGAGGTAGATCCATCCAAGGTAAAATCCTTAGTAGATATGTCGTCTCCATCAACCCTGAAAGAGGTGCAAAAGTTGAACGGAAAATTAGCGGTGATGAAAATGTTTATTGCGCTCTCATCCAATTACTGCAAACCATTCTTTGATACTCTGAGAAAGTCGAACAAATTTATGTGGACAGACGACTGTGAAAAGGCTTTCCATAAGATAAAAGAACACTTGGCGGGCCTCCCCATCTTGCAGAAGCCAGAGCCGGAAGAAGTCCTCGCCATATATCTGGCCGCCACCAGGAATGCATTTAGCGCCGTGCTGGTCAGAACAAGGGACAATATGGAACAACCAATCTACTATGTCAGCAAAACCCTTAATGCTGCAGAAAGGAATTACACGAAGATTGAGCAGCTCATCTTAGCACCGGTCTTCGCGACTCAAAAACTAAGAACATACTTCCTGTCCCACTTTATTAGGGTCTTAACTAGGGAGGAGATAGGCGCGGTACTAAAAAGTTCGAACAAGGCGGAACGAGTCGCAAAGTGGAACGCCCAGATCGAGCAGTTCAATATCATATACGAAAGACGGACAACAATCAAGTCCCAAGTATTGGCTGACTTCCTCGCCAACCTGCCGCTCAAAGATGAACAAGTAGTGGACAACATCCCGGAGTTAAAAGACGACGACAAAGATCCCAAATATGACATACTCGAGCCATCAAATGAGAGGAAGTGGGAAGTCTTCGTCGACGAATCGAGTAACAGAGAAGGTGCCGGCATCGGTATTGTCATAGTCACCCCAACTAGGGACCGAACGGTCCATGCATTTAGACTAGAGTTTGGTAAGCATACCAACAATATAGTGGAATACGAAGCTATGATACACGCATTGCGACTGATCCTTGAATTAAGAATCACAAGTGTACGCATTACAAGCAACTCGTAGCTGGTGATCAGACATTGTTCAAAGATATTCCTTAATTACTCAAAGAGATCCTGCTCCAAAATAAATTAAGAATCTTTTGATTAAGGTTGTTAGTTTTATATGCTTTAATTACCAACAATTAAATGCATATCTCTAGAGAATAAAAATTAGTAATGTGTATTTACTAATTGGAGATTTTCTATTGAGATATTTCGGAAAATATTGGACAAAGCATTTCCTGGAATTATGAAAACCGATTGGGCATTTATTGCATATCTTGAGAATACTTTCGGTTTTGGAAATTCCTTGGTGTCCAAACATCCTTGGTCTATAAATACCTAAGTTTTCATTTATAGCAAACTATCCTAAGAGCAAAGAAAACTTCATCTTTTTGTCGTTTATGGTGGAGTCATCTATCCGGAGAGGAAAGTACCCTAATTAGGCGAAATCTCTTACGACCACTCGTTTAAAGATTTCCATGGGATCAAGAAGCTCTACGAGTACCGTTGGTGGGAAACTAGATAATTGCAGTTTATTAGTTTCCGATTGATTTGATTGATTAACGGTTGTTGAACTTTGATTTCACCTAGTTTGTTTATTCTTGAGAATCTTCTCTTCTGATATAAGATTCACTCAAACTAGATCGAAGTGTTGACGGGATCCTTAGAACTGTTTGTAGATCTAAAGACATCATATGATAATCCATTGTTAAGAGACTCTGTTCTGTGCGTGATTGATCACAAGAGATTCAAGTGATGTTGTGCAGGTTTAATTGAAGATTAAAGAAGATTTGAAGACGAAGAAGATTTCTTATTGGTTTATCATATCTTTGTGTAGCACAAACCTTGATCGGCTGGGATCCAACTAGAATCGGATTTATTCGATTGATTAGTTGCGTGAGATCGGTAACACCTAATAGTTTTCTTGAGATCTATTTTTATTGTCGAATCTTTTTACTTAGGTAATAGAGATTGGATTGATCTAACTAGGCAAAGTAGTTTATTAGTTTGAACGGAAGAGCCTTTGCATATGACTTGAGATATCTTTATCTGGAAACAATCAAGAGAGTTGTTACCAAACAAATTTGTTGTTCCTTTACTTTTTGGAATACGATCCAAAGGAATTGTTCCAGTGCGTGCACTTATTGAATGTCGGAAGCGCAGGGATACTGAAGAAACTAAGTGAATTAGGGTTAGTTGCTTGGTATCAACTATACGAAGTTGGTTTTGATTTTGTATAATGGCTTAATTCTGAGAGTATTCAATTCTGGACTAGGTTCCGGGTTTTTCTGCATTTGCGGTTTCCTTGTTAACAAAATCTTGTTGTGTCTTTTACTTTTCTATTTCAGCAATTATAATTGTTTATTATAATTAGAAGTAAAATACACAAACGTTAACTCCGCTTTACTTGATAGTGATCCTATAGAGTTTGGTTAAGTCTTAACCTATTATCAAGTAATCGCACTTTGATTGTTGTATTGTCTCGATCTCGTATCCATAGACGATCACACAAAGTGTGAATACCTATTTGTTGTATTGTCTCGACTTTTTCCATAGACAATCACTTTCGATAAGAGGACTTATAGTTGGATAATTTGAACATTGTGGTGTATTTGGGTACCCTCGTCTTTTCAATGGGTTTTTCAATTTTACATAACTGAAATCATTGTTGGCTGAGATAACCATCATTGAAGAAGAAGAGGAAGGAGAAGAATAGGCCATAGTTTTCAATTTTAATTAGATTTAGGTTAGTTGTCAAAGGGTATTTTTGCATCTTTGTTATAAATTAGGTCCCCTTCATCCATATTTAGGATATTTGAATCCACACAAGCCCTCAAAACCAAATCTTTGGAATCCTTATAATAGGATTCGTTAGTACTCAACGCGATCCAGGCTGGCCAATTCAGGCTCAACATTTATCACCTAATCTGCCGACCCAATCGGCTAGCCAACTTGACTTTTTATAGGATAATGTCTGATTCATACGTTAATGAATCAGACGCGGAGTGTCATTTTTGAAATTGGATGCAGACACAGATTTAAAGATTTTTTGATTGAAGATGACAATATGAGGTGTATATAATATAAGAACTACATAAATTAATAAATTATTTTTTAACAACGTTCTTAAGTAGAGATATAATAAATATGGTTAGAAATCCTTAGTGCACCACAACATGGACTACTTTATATTTTAAAACAATTTACTTAACTACAATCGATACAAATTTCGGACCAAAGGCTATTGCAATGATTTCCATCACCATTTTTTTGTTGTTGAAAAAACATAGAGTTTTATTGAATCAAAAGAGTTAACAAACATACTGACTCCACAAACCTGACAACAAACAAACACTCAAACTATATCACAGACTACCAACAAACATACAACAGACTCAATCTAAACAACAGATGTACAGAGTTCGATTCAAACCTGAAAACATACAAACACCCAAACTAAACCATATCCTTCCACACCATAACATGCATGGACGTCATATACTAATACTATTTCACAACTTTGACCGACTATATCAGAACACGCATTAATCGTATTTAAAAAGACCATATAAATCATAACCGGCATAATGAGCAATTTTATGATGGTTTTTTTCTTCCCCATATCTTATTGTAAAACTTGAAATCCATTATACCCAGCTGCATTATATCCTCTTATCTACCCGAATCCATTTGATGTTATATCGGGCTTGAATCTAAACTTGAAGATGTTCACTCCTACCTACTAATACCCATGATGCATGACGAGAAACGTTACAATTTGTAGTTTATAACAAAGCTTAATGGGCTCTCAGATGACCTCTACATGTGATGTTGGATTAGTTGACATTACTATTGGTGTAGATACTTATTATTCAAAAGAGACAGTTTGGACTTAATGAGAGCAATATAGTCGGTACTCATATAGTTGAGAATAATAATAATGAAGTGGTGAGAATATCTCAGTTAGATAGGTCTAAGAGTAGGTTCGTTAAGTTCATGATGACCAAACCTTGGCGTAATTTCAAGAGGTTCTCTCAAAATCTCAGAAAAAGAAAGCAAGATAACATGCGATGTAAGAGATGTTGCAATTTAAAGTTCTACAAGAGCCAACTCCTATTACTTGGAACATACGACCAAGGACGGTATACATTTTCATATTTCAATGAGGACATTCTATTGGAACATATGTGGTATCTTCAATGAAACAACAATAATGGTACTTTCTAATTACTGAGTTTAAACTATATTTTGTTTTTTATGGCGAAGCCTTGGGTTTCTGAAATTTCAATATTGAATTCTTTTTTGGAGTAAACTAAATATGAAATCAATGAGTGTTAATGACAGGGTTCCTTGTAACCTAATTTGTGGTGCTTTTGCGATGTTAATCATAATATGAAATTTAATGGTTGGACTTCGTAACAAATTTCTTAATTACGAGCTGCTGTGTGGGAATGCAATAACTTATAGTTTTAGGTGTCTATATCTTTGACTTGACTACTTAATTTGTATGAGGTTACACCAATGACTAACAGATTTATTGAAAAGGTTGCAGGATCCTTGGTGTATTTTGGGGGATTTTAGCGATTGGTGTTCTCATGAGAAATCTAGTAAACCTCCTCCGCAAAAGATTTCTTGTGCGAGTTTCTTCTCTTCTCTGAGGTAAATGACCAACACCATTTGGATTAGGGATGTACATGGTAACGTTTATCAGGTAAAACCGAACCGAGCAATTATACTAATAGTTGGTTTTGGTTTAAAAATACAAAAACCGAGAGTAATGGTCTCGGGTTTGGTTTGATGTAAAACCAAACCAAAAAATATTAATGGTAAAACCGATTAATTTTGATGTAATTAATATCAACCATTAGATCTATCTTAGATTAACTATTTTTAATCTTATCTGTAGATTTAAACTTTAAAAGTCTGTATTTAATTTTATGTGTAATTTTTATGTATAATTTTTGTGTAACTATATTTAATATTTCCTTTTCTATGTATTTTTTTTAACTATCAGTTACATGAAACTGACAAAATAACTGATTTACCAGAACCGAATGGTAAAACTGAAACCGATTCGGTTTAGCTCAGAATCAAACCGTCGGTTAATGGCGCGTTTTGGTTCGAAAAACAAAAAACGAGAGTAATGGTTCGGTTCTAGTTTGATCAAAAACAGAACCGAACCGAGCCATGTACATCCCTAACTTGGATACTACAAGAGTTCAGTATACATGGAAAAATGGTCGTAAAGACAAACATCACATAAAATTGCGTCTTAACAAGGTTTTGTGTATCGAAGATTGGTTGTTATACTGGAATTTCTCAATTCTTAGCACTTTTGTAGGAGGTAAATATGACTGTTACTATCTTTTGTTTTAGTTCATGAACGGTGATAAAATTTTGATTATTGTTTCAAGTTCCATGGGTTGCAACATCCCAGGTTGAGAACTTAGTTCATATTAAATGGAAAACTCCTTTTTTCGATCGTCCTATGTGTATGCTTATGCAAAAGTTGAAGCATTTTAAAAGTGTGTTAAAGTTGAGGAATAAACACACTTTTCATATAAATATGGTTATTAACACGATAACTCATGATCTTAAGCTTATACAACAAATATTCGCTTTTGATGGCTTTTCTGATGTCATTCACGTCTAAGAGTTGGAGGCGTCAAATAATTTTCTAGGGGCTTTGTATATTTAGAGTTATTGGAGATATACGTCCTATATGGTGATGCCAACAAAAACTTTTTCATATAGAATCCCTAAAATCGGATCCTGGAAATAAGTTATCGCATTTAAAGGTGAATGGTGATTCGTAGCTTGATCTTAATGTTTTTTTTCTGAGCATATTATTAGTTACTTAAGTGATCTTTACACCCGAGAACTCAGATTGTATGGAGATTGATTTCATTAACTACATAGGTGCTAGTTTATGATATGACTACCCTTAATCTTATGCCAAGTATGCAAGGAATCAGAAAGACTGTCTTGATATGAATGCTACCAGTACTCCAATTCCTGATGGTTTGGGGCTATCTTTTTTACGAATTTCTGGAGCATAATACAAATGGGATTTTCTAAATCGGTTCAATTTTTCTTTTAACGTGGTTGGCTTGTTCTTAGTATAAATTTCAATCATATCATCCTGTTTTCTAATGAGTGACACAGATATTATAATTCTGTTTTGTTATACTGTTGTTTTAGGTGTAAAACAAATATAGTGAGAGTAGGGGTATTTATGTGAGATTGAGATATCAAAATCGTATATAACTCACCAAAACCAAGAAATGGTTGTTCAAGCACCGTTTCAGCCACAAAATGAGGAGATATGGTAGATCTTAGGGAGCAAAACAAAGAAAGAATGAGAGATCATAGTGGTGATATCTTCAAACTGTGAACATCAAGTTCTTAGACTTTACGAAAAACTACTACTATGAGAATTCTCTGATCTTGCTGAGATATCACGTTCTATGTTCGAGATAATTCGTGAATAGATATAGTTACATATTTATAGTAGTAGTAGCATAATGCTCTCCCATAAGAAGTGGTCGCTTCGTTAGATATATATATATATATATATTATATTTATGGTACATGATGCGTGCCATAACCACAACAAATTAATTAATATTTTTCTACCTAATTAACAAGTAATATAGAGTAGTCAAGTTCGTTCCAACGAGGAGCAAGAGGTTTTAGTTGTAAGATTGTCACAAAAAGGGGGATTTTCTTGTTTTAAGTTTGCAAAAGAAAGTAAATAAAGTAATCAAAAGTGTAAGTTGAAACCAATAAGAGAATTTAGATCAAGGAATCCTTCTTCCTTACAAAACAATGATTTAAGTTATGTTTTTCATCCACTTGTTATTAGTCACAGATTATCACCAACCGTAGGTATAGCAGCTAGATCAATGCTAACCCCTAAATTCCTTGTATCACCGGATACAGAAGTTCTCGACTACCGGATTCTATTTACCAAACCATATAGTAGTAGATCATTCAAGATGTAATTTAATTAAACACATTAAGATTTATGAATTTATTAGGTTGATATTAGTAGTTAGACTGTTAGATCAAGGTCTACTTGCTAACGTTGTTTTCACACACAATTGCTCCACGGAATACCTCCGCAAGGTCTCGTGTTTTCTACTTGTGTAAAGAGTCAAGAAACGATTACTTATCCCCTAACTTTTACTAGCTTTAGATCAATTAACAAATCAATTTAGTTGGCCACCTAAACGATCTATCAATCAAGCATAAACATTAATATTCGTAAAAACAAATGATAATTATGTGAAAACTTCAAAACAGATTTAAAATAAAACTCAAAACATGTCAAGAACTAGGAATTCATCCCCAATCAATAAGAAAATTAGCTACTCATGTTTTTGAAATTCACACCAATAATTAAAAGAAGAATTTTGAAGTTCACACAAATAATTAAAAGAAGAAAAGATGTGAAAAGCAAACAAACAAAAGTGTTGTGTGTGTAGAGAAAAGTAGAGAACTTCTCTATTTAAAGGCTTCAATTTCCTTACAATCTTCTTAGGATTAGGATCCCTTTCCCATAATAACTCAACTTCCGAATCCAAATCTTTCTCAAATTTATAATTGTTGGTGGCAGATATGTTGCTCCTTTAGGATCGTTGGATATCAATGTCAATAGTGTGAAGGCTTTGAAGGGTAGACTGGGCCAAAATAATATTCCATCTTGTTGTGAATGGGAGATGAGTTCTAAGTATATTCTTCCATATTGTTGGTACAGACTGGCCTTGGGAAATTATTTAAGACCGAAAATGCTTTAGGTCCCCAAAGAAATCCCCACAATCGTCCCCCACCTCACATACCACACCAAATGGTCCCCGCATTTCCCAACCCCACTTCCCTTGTCAAATGAATGGACAAGATTGATGCCACCTAATGGTGGACAGATTTGGGGGATTTGTGTGGGGGAAGCCTAGCACTTCCGATTTAAGACAGCCTGCTGAATGAAATGGGATATCAAACTCACACCACAAACACTTTAATCAACCCTTCACAATTTACTATTACTGCTTCAACAAAATATCTTGTTCTCATCCACTCCAACGAGAATCAAACAAACACACAAACAAAAGCAAAAAAAACTTTTAACTGACAAGTCACTAAACCTTTTACACGGATATTAGATCCCCAGCCACACAAATCCTAGCTAGAAAGAAGAAAGATAATGTACAAATTGACCTTCTTGAGGCTGCAACAAAACCCAGAGAGAATCAATGGGTTGTCTAGGTTTCTGTAAACTACTAGATGCTAGTTATGCTACATAGAGAGGGATCTTCTTCTTCACCGAATATTCATTTTTGCTTTGCTGGAATCGCCCACCGCTTGGTCTTATCCACTCGATCAAATCGATGAATTGCATATGGGTATGGTGCCTACACGAATCTGAATCTTACTGCATTCTGTCATCCACATTTCCCTAATGGATGACTAGATGTATATTTGGAGAAAAGGTTAAATTCTATCCATTGTCCATAGAGATAAAGATACCAGAGACATCTTGAAGCACTATCAACAGAGGTAAAAATACCAGAGACGTCTTGAAGCACTATCAAGTATCAACTATATATATAAAATCGTGGTTCCATTGATCTAGTCTCAGAGAAGGCGAGCTAACAATAAACGACGCAACTACATATCTAGCTATAGTAAATACAGTAGTGGTGGAAAGTAAGTACTCTCTCACTGTTGTTCATGCAATCAGGTCAAAAACCAACATCTAAAGATGAGGAATATGGCAAGTACATCATCAAACAGAGGCATAGCAGCCGTGGTTGGTGTAGGACCAAAACTTGGACTCTCCATTGCAAGAAAATTTGCTCGTGAAGGTTACACCGTAGCAATCTTAGCCAGAGATCTAGGGAGATTGTCGAGATTTGCAGAAGAAATAGCTAGAGAAGAAAAGGCACAAGTTTTTGCTATACGTATAGATTGTTCTGACTCTAGAAGTGTTAGAGAAGCTTTTGAGTCTGTACTATCACTTGGGTTTGTCGAAGTACTTGTTTACACTCCTAACTCTAATAACCTTAATCTTCCTACCAACTTCACTGATATCCGTATCGATTCCTTCGAGAAATCTCTTGCGGTCTCCACAGTTGGTGCGTTACAGTGTGCCCAACAAGTAATACCTGGAATGGTTAATAGAAGGAAAGGGACTATAATTTTCACAGGCTGCTCTGCATCTCTTAACGGCATTTCTGGTTTATCTGAATTAAGTATGGGTTAATTACCTAAATCAGAACATTTAATTTGATTAGCATTTTTTTCATTTTGATTAATGGATTTGTGTTCTCAATATTAAGCAACTAAGCTGATGCATGCAGGCTGTGGGAAATTTGCACTCAGAGCACTATCACAGTGCATGGCGAAAGAATTTCAACCGATGGGTATCCACATTGCGCATGTTATCATCAATGGTGTCCTTCCTCTACCAAACAGGTTAAATGATTATCCTTTTTACAAAAAATTAACTAGGTCAGTAGACATAGTTTTTCTTACACTATCTCATTGGCAATAAAATGTTCATTCAAATGATAATGAATTTGAAACTAGTTTCTAGGAGGCAGTGATCTATAATACTCCATTATCACTTTGAATTATTACAATCTGAAATATATAGCGCCACCATTATCACTTTGAATTCACCGTTGTCTGAAATTAAAAGCACTAGATGGTGAGATTTCATATAGGATGTGTTTATTTTCCGTGGCAATATAAGAAGAACATATTATCCAAAAATTAATTTTAAATTTATTATCATTTGGTTTTTATAAGAGTTAATCGGTAAGATAGTGTGAAAAAATCATGTCAATGATCCCCTCCTTAATCAGTAACAAATGGATGCCAACTTTATTTAACTATGCATCGCAGGTTATCCTCGACATCTATATCGACTTGGCCATCGCCATCACCATCACCATCACCATCGGCGAGATCATTGACGGGTGCTGGAGGAGGAGGGGAACAAAATTTAAGTCATCAGCAGCAAGTTGTTGGAATAATTGGTGGAGGAGGAGGGCGTTTGATAAACCCGGACGCGGTGGCCCAGACATGCTGGCAATTGCATGTGCAGGATCCAACTGCCTGGACCTTTGAGATTGACCTCCAGTAGCTTCTATAAGTTTACCAGCTGCTACTATAGCAACTAAATAGTCATAGTCTGTTCCCTTATATTCGGTAGATTCGTGAATCTATGGTGGGGGGCGCGTGCAAATTTGGGTCCTAAGCTGGGGATACTGATAAGTGGTGGCCTAAATGCAAATGCATGCATCTTGCTGGTACTATCGTACTGACAATGAGTGAGGCTAGTGGTTTGCTGTGTGGTCGTAGCGGGGAAAATATCTGTACAAATTAGTTTAGTTTATCCATTTTTTTTTCATTTTGCAAACGAAACCAATCTATTGGTCTGTTTGTCGATTAGTTTTAGTAGATCTACTGTATTAGTGTAGTTTTCGTCTTTTACCTATAATGTTATCATAAATCAGGGTATACAATAGAGTCCTTGAAATTGACCGGTAACCTAGCAACAAGCTGGGCACCGATCATTTTTTAATATAGCTATGTCTAATGCCTTAATCTATGAAAAAGAAAACTACATAACTTAGCTGTGGCATATAATAGAGTCCTTGAAATTGACAGGTAATTAGCAAAAAGCTGGGCACCGATCCCTTTCTGAATAGCTATGACTAATCTATGAAAAAAAAAAACTACCTAACTTAGCCGTGGCTTTCAAAATTGGCGCAATACTCTTCAAGAATAATGAACTCCAAAACACCCAACCTAAAACCATGGGCACTGCATTTATCAAGATACTTATTGCGTTTACGCTGGATTGCATTGGATAATGCACGGCCAGGCGTGAAGGAACATATACCATCACCTGTGAAAGGTGAGACCCCCGTAACATCAAAACAAATATCCTGGCCGTTTGCCCAATTGTAGACCAAAACATTTGCAGGCCGGAAAGCACTGCCATAATCAGACAGAAAACCAAGTGACACCTCTTTCCTTGCCGAAACACCCGCTCTGTAACAGATGTTAGCAAAAATATCTCGAACAAGATCATGACGGAACTTAAGCCCAACATCACTCGCACAATGTAAAGCGTGGTCCCCAAAGACATCCATCTCCCTGTTGCAACTGGGGCAAGTGCTACCAGTGTCAAATAACGGAATATCGAGCCTATAATTTTTTTTAATTTTTTTTTTAAGGTTAAAAGACAAACAAACCAACAAAAAAACTAAGAGAGATAATAACACTCACTTAACAAGTGAGTAATACATGAAAGAGGAGAAACTAACCACTGATTAGGCAGATGGTATTCAACAGCGTGCACTGCTAAGGAATGAGCCATGACATTTGCCTCCTTTTTAATGAAACTAAACTCAATAAAATAAAACATGCTTATCTTTTCCTTAATTCTGGAGATAGTACTCTTGATCCGCAAAGGAATAGTGGAACTGTTATATTTCAGAGAGTTGATCACAATGAGAGAGTCGCCTTCGATGATTACGTGCTTCAGTCTTTTACTGATAGCTGACAATCTTCAAACCCAGAGTAGCAGTTCCTGGCCACTGCAGCCAAGCATAACCTTTCATACCAGCAGCACCATTAAAGTTAATTTTGATCTTGGGCTGAGAGGGTGGAGACCACTCATTTGCATATGAATTTAGCATATCTTGTTCTATAAGGAGAACTGTATCTTCCTTGACCGTAACATCAAGATTATACCAGTATAAAGCCTCCTTCAACATTGTCTGCAAATTAATGTTGCCTTTTCTTCTTTTTTTGGTCGATAAAGAAAGAATATTATTGATCAGAAAAGGAGGTACAAGAGGTTTGAACCGCCAAGGGGAAAAGAAAAAGAAAGAAGGAAAAAAGACTTGAAAAAATCAAGTCAAAAACCAAAAAACCCGTGAAACAAACTAAGGAGAGAAGTAAACATTGACCCAATTCTCAACCACAACATTAAAAGAGACATTTTAAAAATTCTTTGATAGCCAAAGCCCATTCGAACAAACTTTATTTCACTGTATAAATAACATGAGCCGTATTATGAGCTTTGTTGGTGAAAATCTTGCATTTCTTTCCTTCCATGTGCCCCATAGAATTGCAGTTGCTAAAAGATTCCAGATTAACTTCTTTTGAACAGTATCAAAATTCAGTTGTCAGGATAAAAGAGTTGCAAGGACATTGGATGACATTATGAAACATTAATTCAAATTTCCCATGAAGTGCTGCCATATTCGAGTTACAAACTCACACTGTAAAAAAGGATGAGATGTTGTTTCATCATTGTTGCAGAAAAGGAAAGTGGATGGTGTTGCAATACCTTTTCGAATAAGAGAGTCTCTTGTGGGAAATATGAAATGACTTGTGCACCAGATAAAGAAAGCCACTTTTGTTGGATATTTTTGTTGCCAGAGAAAATGAAATATATCTTGAACTGGAGCTTCAATTGTTCCCAATAACTTGTTATATCAGGATTTAACAGAGAAAGTCTTTTTTTGCTGTTAGAGCCCATTGAAAAACATCTTCACAATTTGGATTTAAACTAAAGTTTGTCAGACTTTCTTGAATAATATCAAATTCTCCATTAACTTTAGCTAATAACCTTCTAGGGAGTTTAAGATTTTGAAAAAGATCAGAAAGGGTACCTGAGCAAACAGAAGCAACATAGAGAAACTTAGATCTTGCGGCTGCATACAAATGTGGAAAAACATTACATAGAGCATCATCCAAAAGTCATCTATCCTCCCAAAATCTTGTTTTCGGTCTATTGTTGACCTTAAGATTAAAATTTTGTAAAAAGAAATCTTTTCTCTGCATAATACCCTTCCAAACAGAAACACCATAAGTACTTTTTGGCTGCTTAAAAAGCCATTCTAAACCATCGCTACCATATTTTTCATCAATAATACGCCTCCATAAAGCATCAGACTCATTAAAAAATCTCCACAACCATTTAACTAAAAGAGCATTATTCATCATTCTCAATTTTTTTAACTCCCAAACCTCCATTTCTTTTCTTCCTACAAATAACACCCCATTTAACCAAATGCAGCCTCCTGTGTCATCATTCCACATAAAGTTCCTCATTATTATTTCCAATTTGAACTCAAACAAAGACATAAAATAAACAGGTAAACTTGAGAGAACAATGTTAATAAGAACAACTTTACCAGATCTTGTGAGAAAAGGTTTTTTCCATCATGCAAGCTTTGCATTGAACCTGTCTATTATTCTATCCCATTTATGAATTCCTTTATATTTATCACTTAATAGAAGCCCCAAATAAATTGTTGGCAAAACTGAGTTGTAGCAACCTAAGAGAGAAGTAAACTCATTCATGTCACCATTATAACCAACTCCAAATAAGTGACTTTTTGCAAAATTTATCCTTAAACCAGTGAGTGATTAAAAGCATAATAGGAGAATTCTGAGAAACTTAACTTGAACCACAGAAGCATCCAAAAAAATAAAGTGTCATTAGGAAATTGAAGATGACTAACCTTAGTGCCAGAATTTGAAACTTGAAAGCCATTAATATTCCCTTTATTAAAAACATAATTATTTCTTGTTGCCCATCATACCCACAACAAACAAGCTCCCATTTTAAGTTTTGAAAAATCACCACCTTCAAGCAGCCATTCTTTAATGTAATGAGTCACTTTCAAATCCCTACTCTCATACGTTCTGAAGTTCAGGGGAGAAGCAAATAAATAAGCTTGGGAGACTGGCAATACAGAAATAGGTGCTCCATTGATTCAGTGACACCATACATAATCTGCAATCCACATTTATATCTTGCCATTACTTTCTCATTCTGTTGCCCACCACAATGCCATGATTGAGTAGTCGCCAGAGAAACATATGAATCTTCGGAGGAATAACTTTCACCATCTAGAATTTCTTCAAAGGAAAATCTTCAGTATTACCAGCAATGGATGAGGAAGGAATTATGTCTTGTAGAGTTTTAATGAATGATTTATCCGAAAATGTCCCATTAGGATGCTGAATCCAAAGCAGTTTATCCTCATTGTCATCTCCTTGGTTATCATTGATGTAGATTTCTTGAATTTTTGTGACTTCATGAGAAGGAAACAGTTGTTAGAGTTTTTTTATGTCTCATCTGACCGGATTCTGGAGAATAAGCTCACTGACTTGAGACGTACAATTGGTAATATTCTGATCAATAGTAGGTATCATATTATGAATGTTAGGTACCCAAGGGTCATTCCTAATAATAATATTCTCCTCATTACCAACTGCCCAGCAACAACCGTCTTTCATATCATCTCTACAAGTTAACATAGTTGACCATGTAGACGAGTTTTTCTGCACTGTCTTTACCTCCTAAAAGTTATTCTTCTGGAGGTATTTTGCTCTCATGAGTTAACACCATAAACAATCATCATTCTCTAACAGTTTCCGGTCGAGTTTAGCAATCATGGGTTTATTCATATGTTGTAACATTCTAATACCTAATCCACAATTTTTTTTTCGGTTTTTCAAAGAACTTTCAATTAATAAAGTGAGTTTTCCTTACCTCTCTAAAATGACCCCACCAAAAATTTCTCATAGTCCTATTAAGTCTCTCTAGAACCTTCTTAGGGATGATAGAAGTCACCATGTAATATGGAGGAATAAGACCGAGCACATGTTTGATCAGTATGGTTATGTCTGCATGAGTTAAGTGGATTCCCTTTCAACCTGCTAACTTGGAATCAAATTTATCAACCAGAAAGTCATATGAATCAATATTATAAGATGATCTAAGAAGTTTATGACCAAGATACTTATCCATTAGATGCATTTGTTGCATAGCCAACCTACTTGCAATCTCGAATCTTCTGTCATGCCTAACTCCTTTACTGAAATGAATAGTCGATTTTTGCATATTCGCACATTGTACCCACCATGAAGCATAAGTGCTAAGGATCATCTGAAGTGAGTTAAGAGTATTCTCATCAAAGTTTCCAAAAAAAAATAAGTCAGCTGTGAACATTAAATGAGAGACGGCATGAGCATTTCAGCAAATCTTGTATCCATTATAAAGCGCATTATTTTCCATGGTTCTCATTAATTAGCTATGACAACCCTTGAGTACATAAAATAAACAGGTACGGCGATCTTGGACACCCTTGACGTAATCATCTTTCCCTAGTGAAAAAACCTTTAGCTTGCCATTTATTACAATAGATAATGAATCAGTTGAGACGCATTTCATAATAAGATCATGTGATTTACCAACTATACCAAAAGCACGCAGGAAATGGCTTAAGAACCTCCAACTAACCTTATCATAAGCCTTGCTAATGTCTATTTTAAATGAAAAAGCACCTATAACATATGAGGATATAGACATGGTATGGAATATTTCTTTTGCGACTATATTATTATTAATGATCATTCTCTCCGGGATAGAAGAAGAGTGAGCATGGTCTACTAATTGTTTAGGTGAATTTTTCAGTTTTTGGGCAATTATTTTGGTTATCACCTTATACATTATATGAGTGAGAGCAATTGGTCTAAATTCAGATGGATGAGTAAGGTGTTATACCTTAGGAATATCAAACAAAGATTAGTATGATTCATCCCTGAAGGAAGATAGGCATATGAAAAGCAGTTCTTAATGGTTTGAGTAACTTCCTCTCCGATAAACTCCTAGCAGTGTTTAAATAAGATTGCATGCATTTCATCAGGTCCTGGAGCTTTAATGTTCTTCATAGTCTTCATAACCTTCCAAATTTCTTCAGTAGAAGGACCCATGGCTATCAAGTCATTTTTAGCAGCATCTAATCTGATTTGATCTCGGAACTGAATAACAACCTTATCCTCCTCTGGATCTTTTTTAAACAGTGTTGAGAAATGAGTGACCAAATAATCAACAACCCCATAAGCACTAGTGACCCAACTCCCATGAGTGAGTTTAAGAGCAGAGATTTGATTTTTCTTCCTTTATTGCGTAGCTGCAAGGTGGAAGATATGGGTGTTTTTATCCACATTGGAGATCCAATGTACATCTTTGCTCATATTACTTGCATTGCAGCTGATTTAAAGCATCAATCTTATCACACAACACTTTCTCTTCCACTTTGATGTCTCTTAAATGGGCCTTATTTTGTAGAATAAGAAGTTCATCCTTAGTTTGTTCAACTGCATTAAAAATATTCTCAATTTATTATTCCACTTGTTAAGAGCTTTACCAACAACATCCAGTTTACTAATAGTATCAACTTGTTGAGAAGACCAAGTATTTAAAACTACATCTTTGAATTCAAAATGGTCCATCCAGTAATATTCAACCTTATTTGAATGCTTTCTCTTTCTTCGATTAGATCTTTGAGTATTAACAAGAATGGGTGCATGATCACTGCTAATTCTAGGGAGGTGAAGCACTCCATTATCTTTAAACATGAGAATCCCATCAGAAGTACATAATGCCCTATCAAGTCTCTCAAAAATAGGTTCTTCCTTTGTGACACAATTAGACCGTGTAAAATATGGACCAATATACCCCATGTCTGTTAAGTATCTTTCTTGAGTAAACTTTTTGAAACCATTATTGGAAGTATTAAACTTTTGACTACCTCCTTGTTTTTCAGATAGAGATCTATTTGCATTTAATCGCTCACAATATACCATGGATTCAGAATTTGAGAAGTAAATTGAGAGAAAATATGCCAAAACCCATTCCACTCCTATGACTAGGAGGACCATAAACAAAGAATAGTTACCAATCATTCTCCAATATATTGTTGATTCGACAATGTATGACATTCTTGCTAGTGCTAATAATATATAAATTGACATAATCATTCCACAAAAGAGAAATGCCACCACTTCTACCACCAGCATGGTTAAAGTTATAGTTGTCAACATCTAAAGAAGAGAACGGTTTAATTAAATTTACCTCATTTAGTAAAGTTTCAGAAAGAAAATAAATTTGGGGATTGCAAGCCCTGAGAAACGCCTTGAGATTACGGACTGTCGAGATGTTTCCCAGTCCTCGACAGTTCCAGGAGAAAATTAGCATTGATCTTATGGATGATTTTGGGCAGCCACCGCACCCCCCTGATAGTTGATAATTATGTTGTTCTTCTTAACAAGTAAATCAATGTTTATAGGACAAGCAGCTCTCTTGGAACCCACAGATAATTCTCCATAATTCTGAACACCATCTTGTTTCGAGGTGACTTTGACTGATCTCCTTCAATTTCTTTTTCTTTTCTAAGATAAATCAATTGAACATAAAGAAGCAATAGATAATTCTTCATCGTCGCACCCATTAGAATTTGGTTATCTCTGATTGATTTTCAATTTAAGGTTTAAACTTGGGCATGAAGGGGAAGGAGTAGTTGAAATAGACTGATGGATCTGATTTAGTTGATTCGAATATGGGTTACCCATAATATTAATAGGCTGGGTCTTTTGGTTAGTAGCAGATCTGGTGAGTAAATTGAGTTCACCGGTTTATTACTACTCATGACGTTAATTCTCAATTCAAAATGAACAAATAAAGAAAGAGGTATTTCCTCTTAAACAAGTAGCAACTCATAGCACAATTCAACATCAACATCAACATCAACATCAACATCATATAAAGAAATATAAGTGTTAGAGCACTGCTCGGTCGAACTCGCAAGCGTTGCAATCTCAAGCTTGTTGTCAAGTTTAGTTTCCAAAATTATAAGTCTTGATTTCTAGTCTGCTTATAGCTAAGTCTCGGATTAGGATAGAAAGTGTAGTTGAGCATTAGACTTCACGGTGTTCATCGATTGAAGACGAAGAACTACTAAGGGGAGCTTGTGGAACTTCATCAACAAAAGGTATGTGGAGACTTGAACTCATCTATCACTCAAAAGTCTATCTACTTTATCTCCTATTTGAGACAAAAGTCGTATAGCTATATAGACTTCGATTATACACATTTGATATTTCGAGTTGAGTTTAACTCGCTTACATATTTCTCGAAATATGTGTTGGTAAGCTTTCGCTTTAACCAAGTTCATCTTATATTCTTGACGAAAGTCAAAAGATGATCATGTGAAAATCTCCTTGTAACATCTTACATGATTTGTATGAGACAGTCATTTGATGTAGACTCGGAATGTTTCGTATTGATCATTCGATCACTTAAAAATTGGTTTGAAGCTAATAGTTTGTGTGAGACAGCTATTGTCGTCTTCCGAGAATGTTTCAATGATTATTATAATGGGAGTTTAGAACACTTAACCATGATTGGATTATAAGCACAGTATGCATACTTGCATATGTGTTGATCCAAGACCGGAACTTAGTATGCATACCCGTATGCGTACTAGTTGGCCAGGTAAAGTCCGGGAGCTTGTACGCATACTGGCGAAGTCAGTTGAAGTCCGGGTACTAGAGTATGCTTACTTGTACGACAGTATGCGTACCCGTTTGCATACTAGCAAACACAGTCCAAGTCCGGCTACTTAAGTATGCGTACCCGTTTGCATACTTGAGTGGGTTATGTTCTAAAATCGGTTTGTTCATTAACTAATACATTTATATAATAAGGAATGCAATCTCTTACAAACCGTGGCTATAATGTTCATGAATTAATTCGAGTGAATCAAAATCGATTTTGCTTCAATTGTGTCTTGTATACTTCTATGAGAATATAAACAATTGAACAACTCTAGAACTAGTTTCATTTGAGTCATTTGAACTAGTTATGGTTAAGATGAATATGGTTGATATGAAAGTGTTCATATGGCTAACTTCGGTTAACTATTGTTGAGCCAACAAGGCGTACACGTTTAGGTACGGTTACCCATATCTAAATGAAGTCACTTTTTATTTGTGTGTAATAAGCTAAGTTTGATCTAACGGTTGAAAGATATTAGCTTGAGTCTAATCAGGTTTTCATCTAACGGTGAATATTGAATGCTTTGTTACCAAGGTAGCATTGATTGGAAACCCTGATTTGAAGACTATATAAAGGAGAACTCTAGCAACTAGGAAACATAATCCCCATACCTTCTATGTGATACTAGTTGCGACTAGAGTCGATTCTCCTTTAACCTTAGGTTTTTCACGAAACCCTGTAGGTTAACGACTTGAAGACTTCATTGGGATTATGAAGCCAGACCCAACTATTTCTCTGTAGTTGCGTGTTCTGATCTTGCTGTTTTCTATCGTATTGAGTACTATCTTCTTTAAGATTTACTCGAGATTTATTCTCCGATAGGAAAGATAAAAAGTAGTCACAAACATCTTCGTCTCATCGTTTGTGATTCCATAATATCTAGTTTTGCCACCATATGATTAAGATTATTGTGAGGTGATTGATATTTCTAGGGTGTTCTTCGGGAATATAAGTCTGGTATATCAATTAGTTCATGTTCACCTTGATTTATCAAAAGACGGAACAAAAACTTCTAGGTATTTCTGTGGGAGAAAGATTTATCTATTCAATAGACTTTTCAGTGTGAGACAGATTGGTTTATCAAGTCTTCGACTTTGGGTCGTAGCAACTCTTAGTTGTGGGTGAGATCAGCTAACGGAATCAAGTGCGTAGATTCCTGCTGGAATTCAGAGACGTAAGGAATGCGACTGTACCTTGATCAGTGTGTGATTGGTTAGGGCTCAACTACATTCCAGTCCGAAGTTAACTTGGAGTAGGCTAGTGTCTGTAGCGGCTTAATACAGTGTGGTGTTCAAATCTGGACTAGGTCCCGGGGTTTTTCTGCATTTGCGGTTTCCTCGTTAACAAAATTTCTGGTGTATGTGTTATTTCTTTTCCGCATTATATTTTTATATAATTAAAATATCACAGGTTGTGCGTAGTTCAATCAATTAGATAATCCAACCTTTGGTTGTTGATATAAATTGATTGACACTTGAACATTGGTCTTTGGTACCGTTCAAGTTGTTTCTCATAATAATCAGGCTCACGGATTTCTATCTGTTTGATTTGTTGATTACATTGAGAAACAGAGATATAACTCTTGGATATAGTTTTCTTAAGATTGAGTCTGACTGTCTAGTTGATTCTCTTAAAAGTATATTGAAGTTAGTCCATACAGATTGCTAAGCGAAATATTGGGTGTGGTTGTTAGACCCCCGCTTTTTCAATAAGCCTTATTGAAATGACGAGGGTACCCAAGTACACCACAATCTTTTTGATATCAACCTATAAGTCCGATACCTTGTGTGATCGTCTATGGATAGAGTCGAGACAATACAACAACAAGGTAATCACTTGATAATAGTTTAGGTACAAGACCGATATACTGTATGATCAATATCAAGTGCCTTGGATTAATGTACAAGTGTATTTTATTTTAATTATAATAAAATAATTATAATTACGGAAAGTAAAATAAATCACATAACAAGATTTTGTTAACGAGAAAATCGGAAATGCGGAGAAACCCCGGGACCTAGTCCAGTTTTGAATACTCTCAAAATTAAGCCGATATACAAAGAATAAAGCCAACTTCGTATAGTTGAGACCAAGTAATCTACCCCTAGTTACTTACTTCCCTCGGTATTCCTGCGCCTACAACCGTCTGGCCAACGCACATGAATCCCAAGATAGAAATCACTATCTTGAGTTGCTTTACCGATATAAAGTCTTCAGCACTCAACTCATTTTGATCGTCTTCCAAACAGTAAAGGAACAAATTAGTTTGGTAACCATTCTATCAATCTTTGAATAAAGGTATGTTGAGTTTTGACAAAGGCTCTTCCATTTAACAAGTAAACTCCTTTGTCGGGTTTAGATGAATCAAGATATGAAATAATCAGATCTAGATTCACAAGCTATCAGATGCGGACACTGGAGAATACCACCAAATGATAGTTGCCGATTTATACGACTAGTTAATCAAATATATCAAAGATAAATAAGATCTTAGTCGGATCCCAGACGATCAAGGTGTGTGCACGAAGTAATATCACGAGATGCGAAACCGATCAAAAAATCTTCTTGTCTTCAAATCTTCAATTGTCTTCAATACCTGCACAGAAAACTTGATTTCACTTATGATCGATCATGCACAAAACAGATCATGTTAACATTGGATGACCACAAGTTTTCTTCAGATCTAAAAATAGTTCTGAAGATCTCGTCGATCATTTGATCTAATTTGAGTAACCTTATGTCAGAAGAGAAAGTTCTAAGGAATAATCAAACTAGGTGCAATCAAAGGGTCAATAACCGTTAGCCAACCAAATCAATAAATGAAAACTAAAATAACAATGTAATTATCTAGTTTCCCACCAACGATACTTTCTAGAGCTTCTTGATCCCACAGAGATCTTTAAATGAGCGAACATAAGAGATTTCGCCTAATTAGGGTACTTTCCTCACCGAAATAGTATTACAAGTAATACTATTAGTCGGCTCCACCAGAAACAACAAAGATGAAGTTTGCCCGGCTAAGGATAGTTTGTAAGAAGAACAAACTTCAATATTTATAGACCAAGGATGTTTGGACAACAAGGAAATTCCAAAACCGAAAAGATTCTCAAGATACGCAATAAAGTACCTAATTTAGGTTTTCATATTTTCAATTAATATCCAAATGTAGTTCCGAATCTCTCTTATAAAATATCTAATATTATCTTAGCACTTAACTAATATAGTTTTTCTAGAGACATGTTTTAATTGCTGGAAAATCAAAACATATAAATTCGAAAATCTTAATTAAAAGATTCTCCAATATTCGTTTTGGGATCACCATGAATATCAAGGAATATCTTTGAAAAATAAATGATAAGAATTATATACATGTTCAAATTATGTCGACATCTAGAACTTTCCTATCTAGCAAACCCTAATTTCAAACTCACACAAATCCTAAAGTATATGTGAATATTGGAAATCGGTTTTTCTCTTGGGATCGGTTTTACCATGACTCCTAACATGGGATAGGATCGGTTTTACCTTCACTCCTAATATAGGAAGGAATCGGTTCTACCTTGACTCCCAACAAACGCTAGGATTGGTTCAACCTTGACTCCCAATATAGGTAGGTATTGGTTCTACCTTGACCCCAACAAAATCTTGGATCGGTTCTACCATGTATCCAGAGATAGGTAGGGATTGGTTCTACCTTGACTATCAACATAAGTTAAGATGGGTCCTACCTTAATTCCTTTCTTATGTACGAATTGTCATCCAATAGATCTTCAAATAAAACCGTACCAAAACACCTATTGATTTCCTTTCGATTACGAAACAAGTTCGTATATTTACTTCCTTAAACCAATGTAATAAAACATAGTTTCCTAGGATGAAATCATACCCATATTAAATACACAATCAAGTAACAAGTTACATAGGTTATGTCAATGTCGCATTTACGAAATTCAAAATATAAATGTTATACTTCGTAGTTTAATATACCATGTTAAAGCATTCAACAAATGGTATACACTTCCATGACCCTTTGACCATAATAATATGACCAAGTCTAATGCTAGAGTATCATATATAACCTCGCATGTTATGTTTTCAATCTTAAACGACTTGAAAGAAACGATAGAAAATAGAAACAAGTCAAGTCAGTATTACTAACCTCATGTGGAAGAATGATGTCTTCGTTGTAGTCGATATGTCTTCGCGTTTTTCAGGTCTTCGGAGTAATACTTGTATGTCTCAACATTCCTATACTTTCTAGTCTAACCTAACGATGTTGACTCTAGCAATTTAATCAAGCGACTCTAATTGAGTTTTGATATTAAAATATGATAACCAACTCTGACATACCAACGCTTGGTGGGTTCAACCAAGTAGTGCTCTAACATTTATTTTAATCTTGAAATATCTTGGGTGGAGCACAAAGAGCAGTGTTACTATCTGGTGGAATACTACGGAGTTTTCTGCTAGCTCAAGTATTGTCTTCTTTCTCAAGTTACAGAATCTTAAATTATTTGTTAAGCAGTGGGGTTTACAAAAATTTGGTAGGGTAAAAAGAGAAAAAAAAAATCTCGTTGATAAGATCAATGAACTTAACTTGTTAGAGGAAAATGGTGTACTTCAAACTGAACAGTATGAGGAGAGGCTTCAAAACAACACAAAGATGAAGTGTATTGAAGTGATGGAAGCTAGAAAATGGCACTTAAGGGCAAAACAGAATGGATTCAGATGGAGGGATGACAACACAACATACCTTCATAGAATTGCAAGTGTAAGAAGAAAAAGAAACAACATTGCTAAACTTGAAATTAATGGCGAAAGATTGTTTTGATTTACAGATCGTCAAAGAAGAAATCAGAAACTACCACATCAATTTATTTTCTGAGAATACTTATGTGGTTTCTTCTCTTGACTCTCTTTATTTTCCTAAGGTGGACAATAAGTCCAAGGAATGGTTTAAAGTGATTTTACTGGAGAAGAAGTTTATAATGTTATCAAGAATATGGGGTATCATAAGTCTCAAGGGCCAGATGGTTTTTCTCAACTGAGTTTTACAGGAAATGTTGGAATATCATAAAGTTGGACTTTATGAAGACGTTGACAGACTTTCATAGATTTGGTTCTCTTGACTGGAGGCTGAATTATTCTTATATTACTTTATTCCCAAAAAGGAGGACTCATGCACTCCAAGAGATTTCAGATCCTTATAGCGCGTTCGGATACCACTCCAGAAGTTGCTTTTCGACTTCTGAAAGCAAAAAGGTCAGAAGTTAGTTTGGGTTCCCAATTTCAAACCGACTTTCAGAATCAAAAATAAGTTAACTTTTTGTGAGGAAAAAACATTTTGCTTTTGATTTCTACTTATGTAGAAGTTATGGTATCCAAACAGGCTATTTAGTATGATCAGTAGTGCTTATAAAATCATCTCAAAGGTTCTTGCTGACAAATTGAAGACTGTAATGCCTAATCTTATTTCAGACTTCCAAAGTACATTCATACATGAAAAACAAATCTTGGATGGTGTTTTGATTGATAATAAGTGTGTTGATAGCAGATTGAAGTCTAAGAGAGATGATATTTCATGCAAAATTTGAGATTGGAAAAGTTGTTGACAATGTCAATTGGCAATATCTTTTTGGTATTTTGCAAAATCATGAGTTTTTTTTTTTGCTAAGAAATGGATAGCATGAATGAAATTGTGTGTTTCTTTCCCTCATCTTTCTGTGCTAGTTAATGGTAATTCTATAGAGAAATTTAAACCTGCCAAAGGTTTAAGACAAGGAGATTCATTATCTCCTTATCTATTTCTTGGTGGTTGAAGTGTTGTCTAAACTTTTAAATGATGCTATTGGGAGAGATCAGATTCACATATTTAATGTGGCAGAAAATGGCACTTCCATATCTCACCTTCAGTTTGCAGATGACACCTTGATTTTCTTGGATGTTAATGTGGAAGAAGTGAAACGACCTTTCATTATTCTTACTGTCTTTGAACCTCTTACTAGCATGAAGCTAAATCTTGAAAAGAGTACAATGATAAGTGTTGGCACTGATGCTGTTATTAATCTCCTAGCTAAAGAACTTGGATGCAAAACTGGAAAGCTACCAATTAAGTACTTGGGTATGCCTATTGGTGCTATGGCTAGAAGGCACTTCTGTTTGGGACTCAGTTCTTGATAGAATGAAAATGATGCTAGCAACTTGGAAGAAGATTTTATTGAACAAAGCTGGGCTATTTTGCGTTTCCTCCCCTCCCAAGATCGTTAATTAGCGTTTCCTCCCCAAAAATATCAAAATTAGTGTTTCCTCCTGTCATTAGGTATTCCGTCCATTACGCAGTTAGCTGAGTCAGCGTCTGTGCACGCGTGGCATAAATTATACATGTGTAACTAGAAGTACCCAAAATACCCTCCCATACTAATTTAATCTAACGGTTGTAAATAAAATGAAATAATGAATGGCGGTGATTTAACATCGACAACACCATCTCTAATTTTTCCTATCGCTGCTAATCTTCAAAAACCTGTAAAATCATTCATCATCTCTCGTCTGCTCGGAAACAACATACAGACCCCTTCAATCATCACCAAACCCAAATTACACATAATTAGCACCAATCAAACATCATCTGTTGTTGTAGACACCCCCAAATCATCTTGAAAACCCTTAAATTCCGTTCCAAAATAAGTAGGCAGCCCCCATTAACAACCAATTTCACTTCCTTGTTCACGACTACATCTGCCTACTAAATCAAACATATCCCATGTCTCCATATCATCACAGCTTCATCAACCTTCTCAATCGAACCCAATTGAAGTTTCTAACAATAATCCCCAAATTCTGCTCAAACCCTAAATCTCATCCACTTTACTGCCAAATCCAAATCCAGCATATATTCAGTTTCAGTCCTCAGTCAAATTCAGCCGGTGCCATTTCTCTACAAATCTCCCATTATTACTACGAGTTTATTGCCTTTCTCTATTTTCAGAGTTTCTCTTTTCTGGGTCTCTATCCCTATCTGGAATTGGAATCTCTAATCATATTTCAGGTTTGTTTCTCAATCTGGGTTCTCAATTTTCTATAATGGGTTCGTTTGTTTTACTCTCTGGATTCTACTCTGTTTAGGATTCATTATTCCAAAATGTTAATGGTTTTTCCAGATTAGATTAGATTTATTCCCTGTATGGGTTTTTCTAATGATGGGTTGATTTTGATTTGCAGGGACTGTTTATATTGCATCTATCAAACCATTGGATAAGTCTGTGGTGATCGATGGATGTGAGATTAAGAATGGATTTTGCTTTAGAGGGAATGGATCTGGTGGTTGTATTTGCTATGGGTTTGTTTGAAATCAAGACAAGAAGATGACCTTGTTGTCGTCAATTTGATGAAGGAAATTGTGATTAATGGTGGAATTCGAATTATGAGGAACTGGTGTTGTTGGTTGAGGAATGCCGTGTTTGGTTGACGAATTATGAAGCAACCTTCTTAACTTGGGGATGAGGTTATTTTGGGTAGTTTACTAATATAAAAAATTGTTTATGTCATGTGTGCACAGGTGCTGAGTCAGCTAACCAAGGCTTGGACGGAATATCTAACGATAGGAGGAAACACTAATTTTAATTTTTTTTTGGGAGGAAACGCTAATTAGCGATCTTGTGAGGGGAGGAAATGCAAAATAGCCCAAAGTTTAAGGCCAGTGAATCAGTTGCTCTTCCTAAAGATGATAATTCTTCTCAATGTAGGAGCCTTTGGATAAATATCACCAATTTGGTACCTGAAGTGCAACAAAATATTTCTTTTACTATTAAAAATGAAAAAAGAATTAGGTTTTGGTATGATAAATGGCTTGACAGCGGCTGTTTAAAGGATCTCTTTCCTATAATCTTCAAGGATGTTAGAAATAAAAAAATGGTGAGATCTTGGAAAATTTCAGTGTTAAGAAGTGTTATTAAGTCTCGTCAGGTGAAGTACCAGATTGCAATTTTGCAAGATTTCTTTAGATTAAAGGGATCCCTAATAATTCAAAGTGAAAGTTGTCATCTATGCAACTTAGAAGTGGAGACCGTTGATCATCTCCTTTTTCATTGTTCTTACTCCCTTGAGTTGTGGGATTACTTCATAAAGGCTATTCACATCTCTTGGCCAATGCCGGCAATAGTTCTGCAACTTTTTAATGTTTGGGATACTAATGTGTTTATAGTAACATGTAAGAAGGTATGGGACATTCTGCAGTTTTATGGAACATTTGGCTGGAAAGAAACAACAGAGTTTTTGGCTCAAGACAAAAGAAGGTTGCTGAGATTAAGATTTTGATTAAGTATTGTATCATAGAGTTGTGACCTTGATACTTTCAGGTCTATAACTTCTGGTCAAGTGCAACTTTTCCATTGCCCAACTACAGAAACAGATGTTTTCTGTCATTAAAGTACCGTGCAATTGCTTAAACGTGGTTGAACCTACCTTTCTGGCGAAAAAATCATTCAGGTCAGGCAATAGCAAACAGGCATGAGATGATTCCCCTAGCTTTTTGGCGCCTTGGCACCAAATCATTCAGGTCAGACAATAACTAACAGGCATAAGATGATTCCCCAAAAAGCATGCATTGTGCCACTCTTTTCCGTTTGACAGATAAAACCAAAAAAAAAAAAACTTGTGCCACTCTCTTCCATCCCCCTGAAGGAATGAATATTCACAGATGAGCGTCTTAAACTAAACTTTTGCCACTCTCTTCCATCTGACTGATACAAACCAAAAAAACTTCCTGAAGGAATGAATATTCACAGATGAGTGTATTAAACTTCTAATCGTTTCGATGACTTCTCATGGCTGACCGAGTAAGATTGAGAACTTCTTCGAAGATTAGGAATGTCATTGGTGGATGTAACACCACCTCCCAGATATTCTGCAACATCTCCAGCATAACAGGCCAAAACACTTATCATCTCTCGGCTCCAGACACCCATGTGTTGAACAAATAACCCCTCTGTAAAACCCTGCTGCTGTGGGAGGCAGTGTATTTAGTCGCCTACTGTTGCTGGTGTGTTCTTGACAATGATTAAACTTCCTCGGATTATACCGGTTAGCAGTGTTGGGGTAGGCATGGGGATGATGTGGATGCCGTGGATTAGCCATCACAGTTGAATTTGGATGGTGAGATGGCCTCCTAGTATGTGTTGATGTGGAACCTCTTTCGAATTTGGGGAAACTGAATCGCTCGTTACTAGGACAAAATATTTGTGGAGGAATCTCATTTTCTCTGTAGTGATTTGGTTGCAAATCAGATGATGGTATTGTAGCTCTTGATTTAGAAACTCTTCTAGATTTTTCAATCACCTCTCGTGGAGCCTTCCCATAACCAGTAGCATGTTTCCGTTCTGCTTTTCTTGCACGCTGAGCTTCTTCGCTTCTACGACTGTTTAGAGCTTGAACAGCATGATGGGAATGTTTCTGACGCTTAATACCTAACAACCACCACGGACAAAAAAAGTAAGAGGTTGAAATACCAGGCAAACTAGTTATTCATATCACGTGTGAAATTCCAAATATCATCAAAAATAATGTAACAACAGTTTCGTATCCCAAGGAAGATATGAACCACCATTAGCAGATTCCCTTTTTATTGCTCTCAAATGCCTTGCCGCTGATCCTCTTTTTTGTTTCTCAGATAGAACTTTAGATCTCTCTGCTTCATTATCCCAAGGCAAAAAATTAAAAAAAGCAAGAGAAGATTATCTTACGGTACAGGACCTCAAACCTAACCAATCAAGATAATACAAATAGTCAGATATTACCTGTCGATATGTTTTCATTCTGTACAAGTTCCGACCTTTCACGAGCAGAGGAAACAACGGTGGCAATTTCTTAAATCCCCTACTCCACAGGACTTCAACCTGTCCAACCAAAGATCAGCATTACTGAAATCTAAACAATATTCATTTACCTCACATATTTCTCTCCCTCAAGTGTTCAGTGCGCATAAAAAATTGCCATTTACAGTAAACGTGTGCTGCTGTTTGGCTGCGCCATAGCTTTCTTTCACAACCCTCCCAGCAACAGTCCGCTTCCCTCGAGGGTTACCAGTCCTTGACACTTTATCAAATCTATAAATTGTAAAAGTTTATTAACGAACTAAAAAAAAATTGGACCAAAATCTTAACTGCAAAATATGAAAGGAAAAGGACTAGTGTCAATATTCGTACTTCTCATAAACCTTCTGTTTAAACACAACAACATCACCTCTGCAGACATCACCTGCAGGTGAAATTAAATATTTCAATTTTAATCTAACGAATGACAACGAGTCTATAATATACAAAACCATAGAGGAAATGCTTCCATAATTACCTGTACAGTTAATCGTAAAAGATGACCAGGGATAAAACTTCTCGCATCCAAAGTTACAAATCAATTTTTCAAATTTCCACATCAAAATTGCGATGGGAGATCAAGCAGTTGTTTGAAGTGCTAAAGGAATTGATTATCCAAAAAGAGGACATATTGGAGATCGTTGTAACGAAATCAAGATATATATATTTATATTATTACCTGTAGTACTAGTCTGCGCCCTGAGATGCCTTGAGAAACTTGTTTTTATGATTTTCTTTTACTTCCACAGGCACAAGTTCATTTCCAATTTATTGCATATAAGATTCTAGGTTTTCCGTTTCCGATACAATATATGAAAGATTTCCTTTTGGCGCCGAAAATTTTGCCAAATTCTGGTATTAGATAGATGAAAAATCATCTAAAGATACGACGTATTTTTAAAGAATCCAGCTAGATAACTCTGGTTAACTCTTGGGTTTGGTGATGTCACATCTCCATCATCTGATGGTTGTGGCGCTGCGAATTCAATTTTCTATCTCCATCATCGGGATAGAAAATTGCCTGAAGATTTCCCTCCCTGTTTTTAAAAGTTTATTTTTGTGTTAGGCGCGTCAGATTCGGTGCGATCTCATTAAAACTGAATTGGACGGATAGGATCTCATAAGAGGAAGATTGCTGTTGAGTCGACTTTACCCGTCGATCTATCGAGGTTGAAAGATTACACCGATGAGTAACGAATATCATCAGCAAGACCATTTTGGTCGAGTTATTCTAGTTTTTGATGGAAAGTGAAACATAACAGTATATATTATATAAAACTAACAACACCAGTTATACTATCCTCTCCTCAAATGCCCAATAACCCCTTTCATTTTTTACTAGAAGCTAAAGATTTTACAATGATATATATGGAACTCCAGTACATGTACTTTTCCGTAAATGGAACCTCACATTCTTCTTCTCTTCCCCAGCCTGATTCTTGTCCCAGCCAACGTCTGTGTCTTCTTTCTTGTGCGATTTTTGGTCGTGCTTGTTTTTTGTTCAAAGCACACACCTTAGATATGTAATGCATTAAAGAAAAACATTTATATTCTGACAGATGAGTAAATTCTTCCCGGAGTTCTCATGTCTTCACACTGTTCTCTTAGACTTTTATTGAGCCTTTGCTAGGGTACGACTTGATACACCATGCAATAATTTGACGAATCCAAGGAAGCTTAACTTCCCATCTGTATGCCTGATCCAATCGTGAAGAACTGCATGGACCGGAACATTAGGACTAAGCCCGAGCTCCTGAAAAATCACCAGGAAGAAGAAAATTATAGCTTCACTAGATAGTTTGTATGATTAATAAGAACAAGGAATGTCATTTGAAAGTCGATAAAAGAAACCATTGAGTTTTGCAAAACCATGTTCCAAGCAATATATTTGTTCAAGGAAAAATCGATGATTAAACTTACAGAAGCAAGTTCTTCAATGATAATAGCTCTGTTCCCGTCCTTCTCGAAAAGCTCGTAGGCACAACGAGCATGTTGCTCCCACCGATCAAGTGCTTCAAGTTGATGAACGCTTAATGCTGCTGCACAAAATTCTTCAAAATCCATCTTTCTGTACTGTAGACCATTTAGCTGCCATGAAAACCAAGCACATTGTTCACATTAGAAGCCACAAAAACATATGCATATTTACAAAAATAATGAAAAACTCAAAGATCATATGCATATTTACAAAAATAATGAAAAACTCAAAGATTCTATGTGGAACTCGGTATCTACCGAAGCGAGGAAATCATGAACACGAGATTCCTTCATTGCATCGGTCGCATTTTTCGTCAAAGCCTGGCCAGGACAATAATGATTGGTGTTATCTTCCAAAGGAAACCCAGTAAACATATACCAAATAAGCACCCTATCTGTTCTTTTTTCAACTAACCGTCCGGATATTCTCCAAGGTTATTGCACATATTTTATTAGGTTCCAATAGTGCAAACTGCTCCTTCAGATAAAAGAGTTCATCCACAGTCAATGTCTTGGACAACGCCTGAGCAGCAAGTGAACAAAACAAATTATGAGACGCGATCAACAACAAAGCAAATTTTCAGAATATTAAAAATAAACTCACTCTTAATGCAGCTTTACGTAGAGATGATGAGCGCATATAAGCTTTCATGAGCCTGAATATTAGGATGTCCAGAGGTACTTTTATATCATTATAGTTCCTAATCCAAGGATGACCTGCGAAGAAAAATATCATCAGGATCACAATGAAAGAAATCCAGCAGTTGTTTAACCAGGATGAGAATATTAACTTAATGCCTGAGCAGCCGTCATTCGTTTACGTGGGTCTTTATTCAATAGACGCTTGACAAAATCCTTGGCTTCAGAAGATAAAGAAGGCCAAGGAAGTTCATCGAAACTTGGGTCCGCCTTTAAAACTGCCCGAAAGATCCCAGACTCTGTCCGAGCCCAGAATGGGCGACTTCCACATAAAAGAATATATGCTATCACACCAATACTCCACACATCAGCCTCTGTGCTGTAAGATCTATGTAGAACTTCGGGTGCAACATAGTATGCACTTCCAACAATGTCATTAAGCCTTTCATCTGCATCGCGTAGGACAAATTAGAAACCTATCTTTAACAGACGTAGCTAAAGAGGTCTAAGTTTACTTCTGAATAATAGGGTCAGCGCCCAGGAGAGTAAAAAATCACCTGGTTTCACAAAATCGGACAAGCCAAAATCAATGGCCTTCAATTGAGAGTTTTCATCCTTTGAGGTGAACAGGAAATTCTGATTTAATCAAACAACTAGACTTAGTGAGCAATATAAAAAAAGTAAAAGAACAGGAATCATATGTTAAGAGAATGCAATAACTCGTGTATTTGGTAGGACAACTTGGAACAAGATCCATGCCGACCTAACATGTTTTTCATGTTACAAGCTTATAAATTTAAAGCATACTATTTAGTTCAATTCTGCTTTGGACTGTAAAATTCCAGGTAGCTCCATCTACAGAGATGGTATAGTGGTGGAATTCTTGAACTTTGTACCCAGCCAGATATCAACCTAGGTACAAAACTCAATCGAAAGATCCCCTATGTACCACATGCTCATGGGAGTCATAACTGGGGACCCTCGGACATTATTTACTCTAGTTAGGATAGTCAGAATACGAGTATACCTCTGGTTTTAGATCACGGTGAACAACACCTTGAAGATGGCAAAATGAGACAACGTTCAATATTTGTACCATGACTGCTTTTGCGTCGTCTTCAGTGTATTTTCCGCCTCTTCACATGAACATAACAATCAGGAATTAAGCTAAGAGCAAACTTCAGAATCCAAACTCCCAAACAGAAGAAGTAAGAAAAGGTTGAATTTTAGCATAACCAATAGCAAGAGAAATACCTTGCAAGAATTCTATCCAAAAGCTCACCTCCTTCACATAACCTGGAAGACAATTAAAAAAAAAAGAAAAAGAAAAGCCTATGTTAGAGACTTATGAACAAAACATTATAACGTCTTGGCAAAACCGTGCTCTGATACAGTTGAAAAAGATGTAAGCGGACACTAAAAGCTGAAGTTGCATTGGGTTAAACACGCGGACATTCAGGTTATCTTTCAAGAAAGCGTCTAAGAACCTACGTCTATATGCCAGCCACATTATACATGAACATAGTCCGTGGAAGAAAGTCTAATTTAAAATCTAAGTTTCTGAGCTAAGAGCTTACTCCATCACTATGTAGACATTCTCACTGTCTTCATATGCATCATAGAACTGCACTAGATTACTATGTCCTGTCAACGCTCTTAGAATTTTCACCTCCCTTCTGACATCCTCAATGGCAATCGCTGTGGTCATCTGACAGAAAAGCACAATATTACTGTTATCATTTAGAAATATAAAGAAAGAGGTGCAGTCCATACATCAAGAGGTACTACGCTACACTAAAATGAAAACTAATTTAGTTGTTCATGATGTTAAAAGATAGATTAAGAAGTGTCAACTTGAGATTTTCATCCGTGGTAAAGTCTTTGAAGAAAACAAAATGCCTGGTTGAAGCATGGTAACATAATAGGCGATGGCTATGGCGTATTAGTGTGAAGTAGCAAATTTACATACAACTAATAAGAGAGCCTATTTTATGACAATAGGAATGGACTGAATAACCATCTGGTCAAAGGCTATCACCCTCACCCAATCAACTATTCTGCAAGTCTTTATGGACTTTAACAAGTTTGTGAGTGATTTTTGAAATTGTGTTGTCACGCGGAAGAAAATTATTATGATGCAGAAATAAAATCCTGCAAATAGACCTAAATTGAAGTCAAAGTAGACTTCAACCACGAATTCAAAAGAATATTGACTTAGTCACACCCCATTATTATAAAACAGTAAAGATAAATAATGAAAAATGATGCTGTTGACCATTAAATTTCCACAACAAACTCTATGAGTCTATGCTGTTAAGCAACATCTTTAATCCAGTCAACTGCTAGTATATACCAAATGGAATCAAGAACTTCTATATCACATAAACAGTAAACAACACAGATCTTTGAAAACCACTCACACAGTCGTCACTGCGATTCAATCCAATTATTATACAGGAAATCACAACTTCATCAGTTGAATTAAAAAGAATAATATAAAAAAAGAATATTGCCCCCGAGAATATTGGTATATCTTGCAGAAACAGTACTAAGAATTCACCATTTTCTAATAATACCACTGTGCTGAGATCAACAGAGAATCAACTTAACTAAAATCAGAAATTTCTAATAATACCCATGTTCTCAGAAATCAACTCAAACATAACAAGAAAAAAAAAATGCAGATAACTCAAAGTTAGTTTACCTTAGCTTTAGGGATAACCTTAACAGCAACTTGTTGACCTTTAAGTTCACCTTTTTTAAACTTAGCACAACAAGTATACCCAAAATGACCACGACCTACTTCATCACCGAGTTCATACTTATTCCCAAAATGTTTAGAGAATCCAAAACTTTTATCTAAACCATTACCACCAGCACCATTTTCATTCTCATTTCCTTCTTCTGGTATTGCAGCAGTAGATGATGTATTAGGTTTAACAGACCCATGTCTTCTAGCTAAAACCGCCCTAATATGTTTAGCTGGAGATGGTGGTGGAAATGGTTTTTTAAAAAATCTTCTTGGTGTTGTTGAGTTAGAATTAGAACTATGAGCTGGTGATGATTTCTTTGAAAACAGATAATGAGCTGGACTTGGACTGTAAAATGGAAAAAATGGTGATCTCTTTACTGATTCTTCAACCTTCTCATCTTTCTTCTTCTGATTCTCTTCTTGATTATTCGTATTAACGCCATTAATCGGCGACGACAAAGAACTTTTATTATTACTCTTTTTACTCTGAGTAGGACTAGGGTTATGTTGATGTTGAAGCTCCTCTGGTGGTGCGTATGGATTTGGTTTGGGGGAGGGTTTTGAGTTACACAATCCCATTTTTCCTCCCCACTTTCAAAAATTCAAGAATTCAAAACAATCCTCACCACATTTGTGATTTTAACGATTTTATTTCAATCTAAAAAAACCTAACTCATCACAACAAACAGCAACAGCTACTCCTCGTTCGTTCTAGATCGACAAATCATCGAAATGGAAATTGTTTTAGGGTTCAAAAATTTTGTTGAAGTTTCAGTGAATTTCTCTGATTTAGAACAGATCCCTAGTAATAAAAACTAAATGTATAGAGGAGGAGATAAAATGGAGGATGAAGAAGAAGAAGAAGAAGAAGTGAGAGAGACTGTGGAGTGATGAAGGAAGAGAGAGAGATGGAATTAAAAAAAAGTTATAAAGAAAAGGGAGAAACGGCGTTAATATTTTTGCTTTTTTATTAATAACGGGATAGTGATCCAGGTTGTAATGTTTTACCAGCTTGGTTGCCACTTGTCGGCTATATAAGCTACTTGCCTAGAGGGGTTTATCAATAACTTTAAAAGTTCAGAATTGTTAAAGCCGTTGGGTTTGTTTGCTTGCGATGTGAACGTATTTAACTACCTGTGCAGCTTGCTGTGCATATTATGTCGATCGGATTTTCATCCTTACGTGTGTGTTTTTCTTTCCGATGCGAAAAAAACAAATAATTCCTCCTTCCCTCATGTATGTGATTTTCTCACCGATAGGTAAAGAAAACAAATACTTCCTCCGTCCCCTGATAGATGGTCCAGTCCAAATTTGCACAATACCACCCAACCCAAAACAAATACAAGAACCTACAAATTAGCTTTGATCACTTCAATTAATCCAAAGAGCTTCTGTACATTAGGTAGTTCGTTTCACCGAACTTGAAACTCAACAGTACACCTAGCCAATTTAACAAGCCTATCAGTTACATGGTTGACAGACCTTCTTTAAAAATAAAAACAATAAAGACTAAGGCTACTAGCCAGACTCTGACACTCCTTGAGAATACTTAATCCTCCCATCTGTGACCACTAATATCTCAATTGCAGCAACTCGTAAAAACTTGGTTTTTTGTTTCCGCAATTACGTTATGCAACTTTAGCTCTTGAATCCAGTTTATAGCTCTCAACAGTACCATAGCTTTAGATTGTCCTATATCTCTGGTCCTGGCTGAGAAAGTCATTGCGCCCAAGGTGTCCTATAGAGTCACGAACAATAATAACAAACACTGCATTGACGTTTCTTCTTTTTACTGTGTGCATACTTACATGATCTTCATCATTTCATGCATAATAATTGTTACGGCCTCATTGATCAAATTTGTAACGTCAAGAATTGCCGAACTAATTACTGGATCCACCTTGCTAACAACCCCTTCCTTAGCATCTTGTATAGTTGTCAAAATTGGAGTCATAGACAACTCTCTATTTCCTTTCAACGCCACCAATTGTGCTCACAACTCTAGTGTTAGCCGAGTAAATTATATTAGAAGAATCTGCTAGAACTTCATTGTTGCCTTTTAAATAACAAACAATAGTGTCATCATCCAAAGTGCTAATAGAAACAACATCATCACTTTGTAAGGCCATCTTGTTAGAATCTTCGTATTAGATGAAGTAGTAACTCTAATACTCCCTCCATCCCACTATTAATGACCTATTTACATTTAGACTTTGTCCCATAATAAGTGACCTATATCACCAAACAAGGAGATATTTCTAAAATTATCCTTTTAGTTCATTATAAGAAATATAAGAATTATGCATAATTTGATAGGCATGTTTATATTCGTTACGTAGGTGTTTTAAAATGCTTTTCAATGGTATGAAGTTTGCGAATATCCGCGGTGTAGTTTAAGAGATAAATCATTTCGAAATTTCACTAGTTATCATCCATAAGGGTATAATTGTAAAAAATGCTTAAAACTACTCTTTTCCCTTACTTGCCTTAAAAATTGTGCAAACTTGAACTAGGTCACTTAATAGTGGGACGGAGGGAGTATTAAATCCACTGACTCGAATTTTTTCATTAATTGAAGTTTTGGACTGCTCAACTACAACAACTTTAATACTCAAAGGTTGTGGATTTCTTGGAATATCTACCATCTTCATTGGATCCGCTGCATTGGCAGAAACGACAACAAGACTTTGTCTACCTCTTTGCTTTCATTCTCTAAAATCATGCGTTGTTACGCGACAATGCTTGAAAAACACATGTAACTCTTCATAAGTTAATGAAACCAAGAACGCGGAACAATATCTCTCCTTATGTATTTTATCATGTCGGAGTCTCAACTAAATCTAGCTCGACCAATATGCGAGAAAAGTGACCTTTTCTATTAACATAAAATCGTCTACTCCTCATAGGAGTGCCAAAGATGCTAGCAGTTTCAGTATTCATTATACCAAATTATACAAGCTTACTCAAACATGAGCAAGTGATTCTGGTTGATTATTATAATTAAAATCAGGAATCCATGTAACGAATATGTATCATACTTGGCTTTAAATGCACTACTACAGATGGACGACGAATACATATGCTTTAGATGCAAACATGAAGTGGAAGAAACCTTTACCTAGTGCAGATAAACTCAAACGAAAATCCTAAAACTGCATAAGCTTTGGTTTATCATGCAGATCAATGGTTTTGAGAGGAACAAACCCCTTTAGGAGAGTTAATATAAGTTCTTGCAGTCTTCCACGCCTTCCGGGTACTCATTATCTGAGATTCAGATTGATGTGCACTATCCCTTCAAAAAAGATTTTAGCAATTGAGCAACACACACGTCAAATTAAAAATTCATCGGTATGGAAGAAAAACTAGTTTTAGTTTTTAAAATATTAATATTGGCTCTCAAAAGAGCAGAAGGATTCAAAATAACAAATCAAATAAGTTATACTTAAGGTCCATGCAAATAAAAGAAAAAACTAATGTTATCTCCCAAAAATCCATAAGACTATGCGAGATTCAATTTATGCATCATGTTTTGTTTGGTTTAATGTTTTGGTTAACAAAACAGTGGCAATTTATATGATGCCCGAATGCACTTACTGCTTCTTATTGAATTATTTATATATTTACTTTAGAAATGATTTTCATACAATATTTAATTTTGTTATTTTGAAAATCCGGCATCCGGAAAAAGCTCCTGTCAGCAACCATTAATCACGCACTAACTTTATGATGTGAACTCAATGGGTCTATTACGGTGGTTGATAAGATACTTGCAGAACACGAGACACTGTGAAATCTCGGGCAAAAAAAGAAGAAGATTCAAATGGAAAGCCAAAAGGCCATCAACCTGCGTCTTTGTTGCAGGAAGCTGAATGATGGTCTCTACACGGCGATAATACGTACACTTACATCTAGTGGCGTTGCTCCACATACTGATGGTACTTTGAATGAACTGAATATTAGGCACCCATACGCTGCACCCCCGGTGATACCTTCTAATCCCATTACTCATGAGGCTTTGTTACTTCTAAGGAGTTGGTTTTGGGAAGGCTTCAAAGTTTCCCTAAATAAACATCTTATAGAAGAGACGGTCTCCGTGCTCAACATCTACTGGATGCACTCAGTGGCTATGCACCTGCATGCAATATCAGATTAGTTAATCTCGGCCACTATGGATGTTGTGAACCTTTGGTTAGCGGGGAAATGTCCTCTTATTTTGGGAGAGTTTATTGTCAGCGCTCCACTCACCCCTTTACTCAAGTCTGGTGGAGGTATACGACCTATTGTTGTGGGTACTATAATGGAGAAGACTCGTCTTCAAAGCGGTAGCTTTGCATGTTGGCAAGGAGATGCATGCTTATCTTAGTGACTTCCAGTTTGGGGTGGGGGTTAATTCCCTGCGGTGGGGAGGTTATCCTTTACGTTGTTAATCGCTTGCTTGAAGTGAAAGGTAATTCTAGATCCATGTTCATGCTCTTGGTTTATTTCTATAATGCTTTCAACCTTGTATACCTTTCTGCAATAATCATGGAGATCAGGAAACGATGTCCCTCGATTTCTCGTTGTGTAGAGTTTTGTTACTCAATTCATGCTCGTTTATATTATATGGACAATACACTTTCTTCAGCTCAAGGGGTACAACAAGGAGATCCGTTTGGTCCTTTGCTATTTGCTTTGACCTTGCATCCTTTGGTCAAGAAGATAGCAGATCAATGTGTATTGGATTTACAAGCATGGTACCTAGATGATGGTATTATTGTTGGTGATACGTTGATGGTGTCAAAAGCCCTTCGTATCATCCAGCAGGAGGGTACAACTTTGGTTTGCATCTTAATGTCTCTAAGACTGAACTCTTTTGGCCAATTATTGACAGTAGAAGCTTGGATATTGGGGTTTTTCCTTCTAATATTAGCAGACCTTCGGCTCGTGTGAAATTATTAGGAGGTATGGTCAGTTTAGACTCTCAATTCTGTATCGACATGGTCATCAATATAATACATAAGACTACCGCCTTTATGGATCTATCAGGAAGCTCGAGGACCCATAATATGAGCTGTTTCTTCTTAGAAACTATACAGGAGTATCGAGACTCTATTTCACCATGACCCGGAATCGCTAGGATCCGGAACTGAGTAAATTAATCATTTCCGGTTCTGAGTAGTATGATATCCGGACCCGTTGGCACCCCTAGTATAATTAGAGGTGTCCAAATTTGAAGTGATGTGTATATGGAGATACACTATGAGTAAAATTCTACCAAAGTAAAGAGTAAATATAGTTCGGTGAGGAACTTAAATACTAGCTAGTGTAATGTACTGGTATTAGACTAGTATTAGTATCATGTGATTGTGGGGATACAGAAAGCTTTAAATAGTTCAAAATTAACGACCACCAAAATATTGTTGAGTGCAAGTATTCATTTCATTTAAATCCCTACTACTGCTACTAGTGATACTATGGGCTATTTAGACATTAATTGGTTCCTGAGGAATGGAATTAAAATCCAAATTATTAGTAAGAAAAAAAGCAAGATAATTACTAATTATTAAACTTTTTTAGAGCATCAAACAAAACCAAGCAGCTTTTCTGTTTAATAATTTAATTGATTAATTACATACTGTGTTAAATTAATTAGAAAAAAAATGTCGCTTTGCTGCGCAAAATATGGCTTTTGTATGAGTTGATAAATGTGATTTTTCAGCTCTTGAAGCAAACTTGTCTTCTTCTCCTCCTTCTGTCTCCACAGAATTAAATTGTTTTATTATTTGGAAAGTTGTGCTCGATTACCGCCTTATTTCAAGAAACGGGGAACAGGCATTGTACCTCGGATTTTACTTTAAGCAATGTATATTAACCGCGGAAAACACATGAAACTAGCTTGCTAGACTAATTGTAAATCCTTAAAAAGCAAAAACAGCAGTAAAAATAATATTCCCGATTGAGGTAAAAATAAGCAAGCAGTAGTAGTTGATTCTTGATTTGATTGATATCATCGTATCATTTTGATACGATTAAGATTTTAGAATCAGTAATAAGACAAACAGAAGAAATTATAATGAGACAAAGTAGTGAAAACGATTTTAGTAAACAACGCCATTGTTCCTATTACCCAAGCCAAGAGATTTAAATCCATCCACAGTAATCGAAGCCAATTATTATTTATATGCTGTATTTTACACGCAATTCATCAAAAAGTATGGCTTCCCAGTATTCCATTACCAAGGCTGCTATTTGGACCAATTGCCTGCACAGTCTAAGAAGCCTGATAGATTAATAGGCCGTATTAATATCGATACAGAACCTGCTAATATGTTCAAAAATACAAGTGCACCAGAATACGGCACCCACATATGCCGCAAACCATGGTTAGCCGGCATCACCTTTCACGGCCGTACAATTGATTTTGTTACACACTAATGCAATGTGCAGTGCATATTATATAGTATGTGAAAATTTGGGACCAAAATACTCTCCTATTTCATCGTCTTCTTCAGATGAATGAGAAAATATAATGAGTGAAATCATCATCCATCGTTCATCCTGCTTGATGAGTTAATCAAGATAAAACAACAAACAGAGGCACGTGCAGTAAAAAAAACAAATTTAGAGACAAAACAAACAAGCCCTTCCAACACCAAGCTTTCAGGATCTTACTACTGCTAACTGCCTGCAGCACACTGCTAACACTTCCAGCTGGGATTTATTTGTCTTTTTTTTTTGTTTTTGATGATGGGATTTATTTGGAACAGTTAATTGGGGGATACATAAATTAATTGGGGGATATTTAACTGTAGCTGCCGGCATGGTTTTTCAATGATGCCGGCATGGTCGATGAATTTCCGGCATTGAAAAACCATACCGGCAGCTACAGTAAAAATATCCCCCAATTAATTTATGTATCCCCAAATTTGGTGTTCTTTATTTGTTATTCATAGTAAAACCTTTGTTAAAATGGTTTTTTTTTTTTTTTTTAATTTTAAACATGCATAAAAATTTGGTTTTAGAATATATGAAAAGATACAATGACAAACAAAAAGAGTCCATATAAACAAATATTCATAGTAGTGATGCAAAATGATTTGGCCAAAGGTTCATTTGCAACCGAAAAAGTCTTTATTATTATTAATATCAGCATGTGAATAGCTTTTGTTTTCATGTATCGGGGAAGAATTTGCAAACCATCCTGCTTGTACTACAAAGTGAATTAAACAACCTTTTGTTTTTAAAGCTTAATTAGTTGGCGGAGGAGGTCTAACTTACCGAATGGGACAACTCAGTTTGAGGAGAGGACCCACAATTGTGTTTCCAGCTTTGACATGTGTTTCAATTGATTTATATGAAAATGTTTGCTTTCCATTATCAATTGTCTTAATTTAGATCAAATGGGGGTTTATCATCTTAACCACATTTGTTGAAAGGGACCCTAATACAGTGTTAGTTAGTGGATTCCTAGATTCTTTTTGGGTTATCAAATTCATTTTCAGGAAAAACCATATTTCTTTTCTTGACATAAAAATAAGCCATATCAAAGAAAAATAATAATATCATTTTTCAGAAACGTGTTAGATTAGCATAAATGTGTTGCAATTCAAAAAAAAAAGTGTTGCCTATTTGTCAACACTAGTTCTCACTCCTAGCAGTTGCTCGCATGTGAACTAGCAGCTAGATAGTTACGCTGAATCATTCAGCTCTGGGAAAAACACCTTTTCGCGGAAGGGTTCAGCGCTGGGCGATTTATTTTTTGATCTGATGGCTGAGATTTAAAGCGCTGAACCGTTCATCGCTGGGCGGTGGTCCCAGCTGACGTAGACTGCTAATCTAGCTGCTAGATTAGCACTCCCATAAAATTTAGGTGTTTGTCCTAGCTGACGTGGATTGCCGATCTAGCTGTTAGATTAGTACACCATAAGACTTAGCCTAAGTGTATAACAAAACAATCTTCACCACTGAAACCGCTGGATTATTAACCCTGTGAAATTTGATAACGCATGACATTCATGTATTGAACCCAAATAAAAGATGGATTATCCTCCATAGTCCATAGGCAATAGTGTAAAGTGACCCATTATTTCATATTTTTGCTTCATTAGCGGGATTATTGTCCATGTACTGTAGAATAGAAGCCACATAGAATTTGATTGTGGCCTACAATGTCATTCTTATAGAACGAATAAATGCCATCATCTAAAAGAACGAGTTTTTGGGGACTACTCAAAAAAGGTGGGGACTACTCTTTTATTTTGGGGTGAATATTTGAAGTAAATTTGAGCCACCCCTTAACTTAGTTTTTTTCTAATACCAAACTTGTCCTTGGTGATTAAATTAGTTAGTGTAATGATTGATTAGTGAGGTTAGATTAATTAGCTGAGTGTTTTTAAAAGAATAATTTTTGAGAAGAAGGGGGTTTTGGGTTTTTTTTTAAGATGGTTGATTTCGAAATGAGGGTTTTTGGTACTTAGGTATACTTCAAATTTAGTTAATGTTGCTTGAATTGACAAAAACTTTCGAAAAAAATGAGAAATCTATAAACTGATTTCGACCATGGAAATGAAGTTCGGCTACGATATCTGAAGAACAGGTAGCCGAACTCATCTGCAAATGTAGTTCGGCTAATGGTTCTGAAGACACGGGTAGCCGAACTCAGGTTTAATGGAGTTTTTGCTTTCAGAGAAAAGTTCGGCTAGGAAAAAGAAAGTTGCGACGTAACCGAACTAAAAGTTCGACTGGGAAATTTTTTCTCGACGTAACCGAACTCAATATATAGGTTTTCAGAAAAAGTTCGATTAGTAGAAAATAATTGCGACATAACCGAACTAAAAATTCGGCTAGGAAAAAAACGAAAAAAAGTTGCGACGTAACCGAACTAAAAGTTCGACTGGGAATTTTTTTTTGCGAGGTAACCGAACTTTTTTCTGAAAGAAAAAACTCCATTAAAGCCGAGTTCGGCTAGTTCGACAAACTGTTTCACATAATTCCTAGCCGAACTTCTCTCTGCAACTTTCATTTTCAACTCATTTTGATGATTACTTCTCATTTCTTCAACCAAAAACGAATGATAAGTAATGGGTTTGTGAGAATATCTTCGTTAATGATTTAAATTAAGCTATATACATAGAGGTGGTGGTGGTTGGTGGTGGTGGTAGTTGGAGGTGGTAGGTGATGGGCGGTGGTGGGAGGAGGTGGTGGTTATATATATATAGGTGGTTATTAGGTTGGTTTTAAATTAAATTAGGTTAAGAGTAGTTTAGTCATTTCCACACTTTAGGACACCCCTTATAAGTATAGGGAAGACATTCCTATCACAAAATAATCCGCTCCATTTTTGAGTAGTCCCGGAAAAAAAAAACGGTTCATCTAAAAGGTTTGTGGATTGTCTGCAAGGAAGAGATAGAGTATGCAAGACCGAGTACTTTTTTTCCTTCTTTTATTTTCTCTTTTGCTTCTTTTTAGGTTCCTCACCCAGGAAGGAGAGACCTCAAAATCATTACTTAACCCAATATGACTTTCAAAATTCTTTTCTCCCACTTATCATTGTTCCCTTTAGGTGGGTTCCCCATTATAAATCCAATCCAATCTAATCCTTGTAGAATCCAATTCCACTCCTTTTTTCTGATAGCAAGCAAATTCACTCACTACCACTCACTGCTCTGCTTTTCTTCACTCCTCTCCCCGTAATCATTCAAAATATTGAATGGAGAAACAAATTTGACCACTGTGTATGGGTGGCTAGTGTTGTCCTCTAAAATGAACATGTTTTCACTTTTAAGAAACTACTACAAGAAGTTCTTAGACAAGAATAAAATATTTTTCCAGCACTTCTTGCTTGCTTGTGATAAAAGGTGTGTTTTAGAGAATGGAACTTCCAACTTCTCAAGAAAGGAAAAAAAACCCTACCACCAATGAAGTTGTCTATACTCATAATATACTCTTTCAACATCCACTTAACCCACACAAGCTACAATATCTAGATAGAGGTCCTACATTGGATCCTTAAATAAGTAGGTTGGCATGAGGTATGGCTTATGTAAGGAATGCTGTTGAGGGTTGATGAGGTTATAAATTTCTTGAAAATGGGTCATCAAACTTTACTAATCTTGAATGGATCAATTTAATATGGTCTATGGATATTAAGACCAAATTAGTGGTCCTTCTCTAGGGCTCTATTCCACAAGAATGCTACTTAAACTACACTTTTAGATTCTTAGGAAGACTATCTTTCAGAAACCAAGAAAGGAAAATTTGTTCAAGTTTCCAAAGAAAGAGATGATAGGGTCCCCATAAATCTCTGAAATGATCCTAAAGGAGAGGATCCAATCCCCTTAGAATAATGAGATGGACATACCTGTAGCAGTCATGGAAGAAGAAGCTAGCCAAAATGACCCATGGAACTAAAGAGTGGTTGTTGAATATAACTGTAAGCAATTACGACGTATGTTAAACACTTCCACCCTAACAACCGTGAATGCGATTGCATACTTAAAACAAGAAACGTGACATATATGGGATACGTTGGAAACTTGGAGTTGAGAAGTCGCACTGTTGTTTAATCACCAAGTAATGCGTCAAGCATTACTATACGTAACTAAGAATCTGCAACTGTCTAAAAGTTTCACAATGAGATGCCTCTTATAGAAAGGGAAGAATGCGACGTTGTTCATAAGTAGAACTTAGAAAGCTCCCTAATAATGTTCCCATTCACATATGGATGTGACTGAAAACAATAACAAAAGCTGTTGACACATCCTCTTCTTTACATTAAACAAGAAGCTGCACATAACTTCAATTTATGATCAACATATTTGTCTAGATAGTCATATCCAACTACATTTATTCATCCCAAGAAGTAAATTCTCCACGGCACTTAAACCACTTCACATGATAAAGGACTGATATTACACATGTTTGAAGCAAACCATATCTAGCTCAAAGCCTCAAACCTTTCACAGACCACCTAGTACACTGAAACCTTAGTCCACATTGTCGATTTTTAGTGGAGAAATTTCATCAGCCACCTTGAAATTCCCTACTAAACGAGCAAAAAACACCATTTGTTGCTCCAATGTATATTTTAAGTTCTCGGCCTGTTGTATTGCAATCAAATTTTTGACTTAGACAAGCTTTCGTAGCTAAAGTGCAAATAAATTGACGATAAGATGACAAAAAATGATGATAATTCATACCTTACGAAATCCATGCGACTCCCCTTCGAATTCCACCAGTGCAACTGGCAACCCTTTGTGTTTCAAAGCCATATGTATTTTACGAGCTTGCTCGGGAGTCACAATCTGCAACAAATAATATTCTTAGTGAAAACGGTTTTTAAGGTTGAAATATGCAAAAAAAGTACATGCAATTTTAGACTATCCAAATTCTATCTCAAATCTCAATGTCTAATCACTGCATGTGTACCGACTGACCACACTTATCCCCTATTCGCATAATTGGATAAATCTATGATCCAGCAAGCCTTATGGAAAAAGCAACAATTTCTCTATCTAGACCTTCAATCATTGTTCAAGCCTAGACTTGGAGTTTATTACAGCAAGCTTGGGATAAACCTTTATAAATGAGTACCATCACAGAGATCATCAGCAAATTTTTAAAGAAAATTAAAAGAAGGCATGTAGCTGAATACCTTGTCATCTAGTCCTTGGAATAGAATTACGGGACAAGAGAATTTATCAACAAAGTTGATGGGTGACCTCTCAAAAAAGGCATCTTCGCTTCCTGTAACCAAGTAAATGGAGTGAATTTTACAGCTCAATGGTATGATTGCACATTGCAAATAAACCAATACATACCAACAAGATTGTCGATATAATGAGACTCAAATTTGGGAATTTCTGCCCTCAAAGAGGCCAAGTCTGCTATCTGTAAATCAAGGATTGGGTAAAAATGTTATAAAAAAAGATGAAGTAAACATTTGTAAGTTGCTAAATAGGACAGTATGGTGGTTTGTGAGCGAGACAAGTAACAAGAGCTCCCCCCTTTGATTGGTAAAAGATCAAAAAAAATTATCACCCGAACAGAAGATCATAGGTTCCACGTATAATCTTACGCCAAGAATGCTTGAAAATAATAAGGAAGAATCACTCACGCCAAACAAGGACGAACCAGCCTTAAATGTTTGTCTGAAAGCTAGAGATGCTAATGTTGTGTAACCACCGGCGGACTTTCCAGTAATACAAAGTCGCTCCCCATCTACATTTCCATTATCAACCTTTAACAGTAACATTACTTTCTTATCACAAGTTATATTCTTCACTACAAATTTTGATTAAGAAGGGAAAATGCTATGAATAGTACCAGATAAGTAGCACAGCTGCAACAGTCGTTAACATCAACAATACCCCAGTTTCCCAACAGTCGTTCTCGATATTCCCTGTCGTAACCTACCAATTGCATTCAGAACATATTTAGGAAACAGCACAATTGCAGAAATATTGGAGAGATATATAGAGGAATACCTCACAGCCTTAAATCCCAAATTCGGACGCTGGCTGGTAATGCAATATAAATGAAGCAAAGCGAAATCCGAGGACTAACCTGTACTCCCTCCATAGTTAACATCCACATATGCCCAACCTCGGCTAGTCCAATACTGGATATTAAGATCTAAGACACCTCGTGACTCATCTGTAGGCCCCCCTGTAAATTTGACAGAAAAGTATTCTGTGAGTTCCAAAGTTTCATTATCAATTAATAATAAATACACCACAGAAAAAACAAGAACTGTTGGATCAACCAATCGATTAGAATAGAAAGGAAAAAAAAACGTAACTGGAAGTAGCAATTACTACATACCATGGCTTTCTAACAATAGGGGAGGCTTTTCTTCCTCACTAGCTTGATAACTGGGGTTAGACGGTGGATAGAAATATGCATAGGCCTTCTGACCAGAGACCACAGTTGGAAATTCGATTGGCTCGGGCATGCTAAAAAAACAATTCGTATTTTGTACTGTTTGGAGAAGAAGACCACATGATCGAGAAACTAACTGCTTTTGATTTACTTAGATCCAAACTGACCTGCTCAGGTAAATAAAACTTCACTCATTTGTATAAAGAAGCAGGTTTAATTTTAGAGAATCATAACAAAGTTATACCTTTGCTACTGATAGGGGATGAATTGACGATGCTCCTTGAACGTATATACAGTCACTCCCCGAAACCTAAGCAGGAGAATGAATATAGTTTCAGTCGTGTGTAATACATATGTACAAGACCATCTCAAATCGTTGCTTGAGGATATTTAATTGCAAAGAAACAGTGAAAATAAGATTGACCTACAATGTTACTTATATCTGTGAAAGTATCATTGAGCAAAGTTAGAGATTTTTGAGCATCATCCAGAATTCCAAGGTATGATTTACCGGACTGTCTGCATGTTATCAATTACAGATGATATTAAATTTCAAACGAAACATCCACCATTGAAAGAACAAAAATGTTGAAATTAGAACGAATAAACCAAAAGCGTACTACTGATAACTGTAATGGAAAGACCTGTAGCTGCAAGCAATTAAGTTGTTGTTGCCATTGGTCGGGATGAAATCAAAGGAGCAAGCACCGAAAACCCAAAACGGTTTTGTGAACTCAGCATCAATGGAATAAATTGATACCACCTCGTTTTTGTGCTCAATCTGCATCAGGGAAACATGGCAATAGAGCAATGAAAAATATGCAAACTTAATTGATACTATTTACTACACAAAAATAACTCCCTCTTTGATCATATATAATAAACATTCTTTCTAGTTTCTGTAGATAGAGTCCAGAGTGTCTGGAGGCATGGTTGAGTCATTTCACCTGACAGGGGCAATACCGAGGCCAATTGAGCCAAAGCAAATACTAAATTCATACTGCATTGAGGTTGACCAACTAGCAGTAAAAGCCGATTGACAATGGCATGTCATATTAGGCTTGACTGGGATTAAAATTCCAATTTATGAAATATGTTACACGAGTCTGAGGAAAGGAAACAATGTTAGAGTGTATACATACCCATTTGTAAAGGTTCCAGAATCCGTTGTTCCTGTCTGTAATGAAAAGTAGTTCCCCTGCATACAGGACATAGTATAAACATCTAAGGAATTTGGAATACTAAAATCCCATATGTTTCCTTCAGTAAATATTAAAGGTAAAACAACAAGTACCTTTAGAGGACCACTTGGGCTCAGATGGAGACTCTACCAGCAGAGGATCACCACCGGCAACACAGATTCTTTGACTTATATCTCTGCAGAGGTGGAAATATAAAAACGTTCATTTGCAAGAACAAAATGTAACTTACACAGTGAAAACCCACAAACTATGTACTCCTGAAATTAGATAGGAGCTACTATAAACAAGACAGCATACACACCCATCCTTGGAAATGTAACCAACCCAAAGTTCTGCTTTATCCCATGGCATGTTAGGGTGACTCCACTCAATCCAAGCCAGTCGCTCTCCTTTGGAATCCAGACGGGGGAACGCGTAGAAGTCATTTCCACCAACTAACACTTTTGGTTCTGGTACAATATCCAAACATAAGATCCAATAACATAACAAAGCTACTATACAGATCAAGTTGGATATAAATATAAGACATGGGTTCTCTGGATAATGTTTACCTTGGTTAGTTTCGCCATTAAGGGTGATGGATACAATTGTCGTGGTTGGATTTATACTACTGTCACGAGTATCTATCAAAGGAAGGAAAACAAACTTGAGAATGACCACAAGAAGAAGACCCAGGCAAAGTAAAAAAAGTGGATTTATCAACAAGGTTGATAGGCGTCCTAGAAACTTACCTTCCCTTACTGTGACATAACTTTGAGACCCTAAATCAAATACTCCATCTGCATAACGAACTATAGGTCCACCATAATCTGGAGTAATTGGTATGGCAAAGGAATCTGCTCACCAATGGAATGTTAAATATTAGACAGATGTATTATTACAAAAAAAGGTAGACAGATGGATTATTAACGCTCAAGAACCTGACAATGTTCTTTCACAAAAACCATAGAATGAGAACCCCCCACAGCTAATATGAAGTTACGAACCTTTGAGTTCCAATCTTAGGAGTGTACCAAGCTGAGTTAATTTGTACATAAAGGCGTGAATTTTCTCCTACTCAAAAACACAGTAAAATTACACTACTGACAACTTCATAAAAAATGGGAAGAAAAAGAAACCAGACCTCCAATTATCTGCTTGTAGAGTCTTTGATCCTCATAATTCGAGAAAACGACTGTATCACAACAAACTGTGAAAGCCTTGCCTCCATATTCTTGAGCTAGTGTCCTTACTTGAAATTCTTTTGGAGTAATATCAATAGGTTCATTTGCTTCCTTAACAAGAATCTCTCTTCTAATAACGTTTAATTTCCCGATCCAGGTAACAAAAAGAGTTATCAGTTGGATTCTAATTGTGATCAAAATCTAAATTTTCTAAGATACAAATATCATTAATTAATCATAAACATAATTTGAACTCTGAGAGTGAAGAACATATACCCAGCTTCGTCAGGGCGAGATTCAACCCAGAGAAGACGGCCGTGACCATCTACGGCTATGCCCGATAAGCGCTTCTCAGCTCCGGTGACAACTTCAGCTGTGATTGGTGACTTCCAGGAACCATAAGGAGCAGTAATTTTCTTGTTCAATATCGCTTCTCCAGGTAATGTTGAAGTTGACGAAGCCATTCACTTATTAAAGCAAAATGTTCTTTCTTACTACTGATATTTAGTAACGCTGAGTGATATATGTTGAGTCAAATATGGTCCTGGACATCCAAAGGAGATACTACAAATTTTACATCTTTAATTACTGATAATTTTAATGTTGCAGCAAAACCAATCAACAAGAACCAAGGCACGGAGTATAGACTCGCTCAGCCATCTCGAGGAGGTCAAACAGAAAATGCACCACATTCAGCTCTAAAGATTGATTTAATTCCAGTTCAACTCTTGTTAACATGATTGTCTTGTTTTTTTATTTGCAGTAACATGTGTTTTTGGGTTTAAGCATATAAATAATGTGGGTTTTCAGTCACGGATATTCACTATTTTACCAGTAACTGCACTAACTCTTAGTATAATTTACCATCACAAATAATAACGGTGTAGTGTTAACATCAGACGAACCGGCAGCCCGAAGTCAGAAGGCACTGCTTCATAATTGTTGCCCTCTTCCTTGAGATTTCATCATACACACTTGCTAAAATTATTAACCAACAATATCAGACAACTGGGATTTTATACCACTATCAAATAAAATGAGAATTCCATCTTCCTGATATTTCAAGCACCGAGGAGACTAGGCCAAACCGAACCATTACTGGGGGAATACTTATCTGTGGAATCACTTAAAAATGATCCAAGATCTGTTTGAAATTAAATGAACCTTCAGTCTAAATTGTCAATTTTTATGGGGGTAATTTCATCAGCCACCTTGAAGTGCCCTATCAAACGAGCAAAAAACATCATCTGTTGCTCCAGTGAGTGTTTAATGTTCTCAGCCTGTTACACAACAAGCAACAATGATTCAGGTCCTACTTTCACAATCAAAAGATTAATAACTTAATATATTTTTCTCATTTTCTATTTTGAATAGTGAAATGTTCATTCATACCTTATGGAATCCATGTTGTTCTCCTTCATACTCCACCAGCGCAACAGGCAGCCCTTTTTGTTTCAAAGCTTTATGTATTTTACGAGCTTGCACTGGAGTTACAATCTGCCACCAAATAAAGTTTGAGTTCCTTTTGCAAGGTGAAAACAGTTTAATTCCGAACAGTTCACTTTCAGTTCAACACGTGAAATTAGAAAACTGGGTGAAGTCATAGCTGTATACCTTGTCATCTAATCCTTGAAACAAAATAACAGGACAAGAAAATTTATCAACAAAATTTATGGGTGACCTCTCAAACATGTCTTTGTCGCTCCCTGTGCCCAAGGAGAAAAGTGCGCTTTTAAGTTTATAGTACATCTCGAATTTAATGAACTTTTCAAACAAACAACCGCTTACCGCCAAGATTGCTGGTATAATGGAGCTCAAATTTTGGCGGCATCTCTTCGTTCATAGAGTTCAAGTCTGAGATCTAAAAAGGTCAGGGATTGTTAGTTTTCTATAAAGTTAGGTGGCTAAGTTAGATAAGCATCAAGAACGGAAACTATTCGTAAGAAAGCTAACATTTTCATCTAAAAAATCAGAGAAAGAGGAGTAGGATGGATCGCTCATACCAAACAAGGAGGCACCGGCTTTGAAAGTATGTCTGAAAGCCAGAGAAGCTAATGTGGTGTAACCACCGGCGGACTTTCCAGCAATACAGAGGCGTTCCTCATCTACCATTCCATTATCCACCTTCAAAATTTGCACTATTTGGGTATTACAAATCCGCCGTAGAGATAGGCTAAATGGAGAAAGGAAATAATAAAGAGTA
>JAJJMB010011896.1:7999105-8164402 GCA_023531105.1 Papaver atlanticum
CAACAGTCGTTAACATCAACAACACCCCAATTGCCCAAAAGTCGTTGCCGGTATTCCCTGCCGTAACCTTTCATATAAATTCATGGCATATTAAAAGATAGAACAATGTAAGAATACCGACAACATATAGAAGAACAGTGCAATGTGCCAAGTAACTACGGTGGACCCAACTTATATGAAAAGAAAAATACGAAATATCCATGATAAAGGTGGCAACAACAGCAATTTAAATCTGGTCTCAACCAAGAAAAATCCACAGGATGGCTAAATCTTCAATTTTGGAGAAGAAGGGGAAGAAAAGAAATGGAATCAACGGATGAATCTTAAAGCTGGTGCTACAACACAAAAGAAACAAAAGTAAACTCAAGTACCAACCTGTACTTCCCCCATAATTAACATCGACCACTGCCCAACCCTGGCTAGTCCAGTATTGGACATTAAGATCTAAGATGCCGCGTGTTTCAGCTGTTGGGCCTCCTGCAGCATATTCAAGAACGTACAAGTTTTATATTGTCATTTTTTAACCATTATGTCCATTATGACATCAAGCAAAAATGAATAAATTGAAAGGGAGCGCAGAGAAATTCCAACAGTTAATTGGAATTAGTAACAATTGTGTACCATGGACCGTTAATAATAGTGGAGGTTTTTCTTCGTCGCTAGCTTGATATCTGGGGTTTGATGGTGGATAAAAAATGCATAGGCCTTCTGACCAGAGACCTCGGTTGGAATTCAATTGGTTCAGGAATGCTAAAATTTGATCTGTATTTTCTACTGTCTGGTGAAGAAGACCACATAATTGAGAAATCAACAGCTTCTACTTTACTTTGATCTAAAGTGACCTGCTCAGTTAAGATGCAAATTTTCACGCAAAATTAGAATGTCTTGCATATATGAAAATTTTCGCACTTGTTTTAAGAAGCAGTTTCACATATATGGATGAATGAGATGTAAATTAACCTTTGCTATTGACAGAGGTAGAACTCCTGTTGCTCCTTCAACATATATGCAGTCACTTCCAGAAACCTGCGGAAGAAAACAAGTATTTCTGCGTAAATAGTTTATCATCTCTTTCAAATAATTTATTTCGGATATTTAATAGAATGGAACCAGAAAAAGCTAAATCTGCCTACAACATTGCCAATATCAGTGAATGGAACATCAACTACTGTCAAAGAATTCTGAGCATCATCTAGGATTCCAAGGTATGACTTACCACTCTGCCTGCATATCATCATCCAAAGCTGAATTAAAGCATTTGCCAGATGTCAAATTTAATTGAAGGAAAAACATACACCCAAAAATAGGATCTCTTGCCAACAATCTAATAGATAGACCTGTAACTGCAAGCTATTAAGTTGTTGCTGCCAGTGCTCGGAATGAAATCATAGGAGCAGTTACCAAAAACCCAAAATGGTCTCGTAAATTCAGCATCAGTGGTATAAATTGGTACCACCTCGTTGTTATGTTCAATCTGCATTGACAAAACCGAAGGATAGGTCAATGTCTGCCCAGGCTCGAACTGGGGATTGTTCAATCTACATTCATGAAACAGAAGGATAGCACAAATGGTGCTGCCCGGGCGGGTAAAAAATGATGGTGCTGCCCAGGCTCGAACTGGGGACCTTTGGTGTGTAAGACTAAGGTGATAACCGACTACACCACAGCACCTTAAACGATCAGCCTCAGTGAGATTTGACAGCATCAAAAATTAGAACCAAAACTACCAACAAACTAACTGACTTTTTGATTTTATTGGTTTATTAACTAACATACATGTCTTGTGATCTATGCAAGCAGCATACGTCCCAGGAAGGCAATATTCTGTTAGCCCAAGAACTAATTCATTGCATGAAAAGAAAGAAAACCAAAAAAGGTTATATGGCACTCAAACTGGACATGAGCAAGGCTTTTGATCGTGTAGAGTGGAGCTTCCTAAACGATGTAATGTCAGCCCTTGGCTTCAACAGCAAATGGTGTCAGATGGTTTATGAATGCATCAGCACTACAGATATTCAAATTCTTCTAAATGGCGCACCATGCAAGAGCTTCAAGCCAACTCGAGGCATTCGTCAAGGCGACCCACTATCACCCTATTTATTCCTTCTGACTATGGAAGTACTTACAAGATCTCTGGCCAAAGCTGAACACTCAAATAAGCTTCAAGGTATCAAAATCTCAAGAAATGCTCCACAGGTTACACATCTGCTATTTGCCGATGATTGTCTTTTGTTTGCAAAAGCAGATATTCAGAATGTCAATACTCTTTTGGATGTGATCAATAAATTTAGTGAAGTTTCAGGGCAGCAAATCAATTTTCAGAAGTCAGCAGTATTCTTCTCCAAGCACATACACCCTCGTCACTGCAGAATCCTGCTAAGAAGACTCAAGATGAGGAAAATGGCATTAGACGAAAGATATTTGGGAATCCCTCTATTTCTAAATAGGAGGAAAACGAGCTCTTTCTCTGGTCTTGTAGATAACATGAAAGTGCGACTCTCAAAGTGGAATGGGAAGTTTATTAATCAAGTAGGGAGATCTGTCATGATCAGAAGTGTTCTTAACACTATGCCATCCCATCAAATGAGTGTATTCAAAATTCCTGCTACTACTATCAAGGAGTTGGACAAGGTACAGCGACAGTTCTGGTGGGGCAAAAAGGATGGAAAGGGACTCTACTACATCTCCTGGCCTGCAGTGGGTAAAGAAAAATCTCAAGGAGGTATGGGTTTTCGAGATTTCACTTGCTTTAACCAAGCTTTATTAGCAAGAACAGCATGGCGTCTTTGCAATCAGGAAAACGAACTCTGGTCTCTAGCATTGAAACAGCGACACTTTCCACACTCTCATGCTCTCCATGCACAAAAGAAAGGCAATACCACGTGGTCCTGGCAAAGCATTCACAGTATGATGGAATTCATTAAAAGGTTCAGCATATGGCTTATCGGTAATGGCAAAAAAGTCCAGATTTGGTGTGATAGATGGTTACCTGGCAGAGACTCCCCGCCTACTTCAATAGTTTCCCCTGAAGAAGCTAAAAACTACAATTTTGTCTCTGATTTAATTGATCAGGATACAAATTCCTGGAATGTGCAGCTGGTCTATCACCTATTTAGTCAGGAAGATGCTGAGTTAATCACTAACATCCGTATCCCGTGGATGGCTGAAGACAGACTCATATGGACATTAACCAGGGATGGGAAGTTCTCAGTCAGATCAGCTTATCGTAAACTGGTGGAGCTCAAGGACAATGGTGCCAACTCTTTCAATGCAGCTGAGGCTAAATTCTGGAAACAGTTTTGGAAGTTAAACACGCTGCCCAAGGTGAAACACTTCCTTTGGAAGTGTATCACTGACATTCTCCCTTCAAACGAAAGGTCAGCCAGAACTATGAACTATAGAGGGGCAAACTGCAAAATCTGTAATCAAGGCATTGAAACAACAAAACACATCTTACTGGAGTGCAGTTTTTCAAGGGCAGTATGGACCTCAGTCCCAGGGGCACACCACAGCATTCAACAACATGGCAGTAGTGTGGAAAACTGGATAAGAAGTTGGTTCTCAGATTCAATGAATGAGCTTGTTGATGATTGGACAGTGAGAATGGCTAACACATCATGGGAAATATGGAAAGCTCGCTGCAATTGTACTTTCCAAGATATAAAGCCTAATCCAGTTGGTGTTGTCAGGCATGCAAATCTCTTAAATGAAGGCACAGGAAAAGCTATGAAGGATAAAACAGAAATCTAATAACAATGTCCAACAGGGCTCGAGAACCATTGTTCACTGGACTTCCCCTATTGCTCCTTACCTATCCATATGCTGTGATGCCACCTATAAAAAACTGCAAAATACTCACCATTCTGGTATAGGACTAATTGTTCGTAATTTTGCAGGAACATATGAACAGGGGAAGTGCATCTACACAAATGGATACATGAACGTGGAACAGGCGGAATGTGGAGGTCTTCTAAAAGCTATGGAATGGGCAATGGAGCTGGGAATACAATATGCTTGTTTTGAGCTCGACGCAGAAACAGTAGTCAAGGCAGTTCATGGAGATCACCACAAGGTCGCCTGGGAGAACCAATCTATTATCTTAGATATTCAGTTTTTATTCCGCAATAACCCTTTATGGTATTGCAAGTTCATTAGAAGAAGCTGTAATAAGCCCGCCGATAAAATGGCCAGGCATGCTAGAATTTTTAGGACATCAAGTACTTGGTTATCCAGTCCGCCAAGATTTGCTGAAAAGGAAATACTGGCAGACAAGAACTTTGTAACTCAATTTCCCTATTAATGAAATCCGTTCTTTAGTATACAAAAAACATATCTTGTGATCTGCAAATCTGTACTCCATTGCATTATTACTGCTCTTATAGACATTTTATAGGTTTTGTACAAAGAATCTAAACCGTCAAAGCACAAACCTAGTCAAAGCAGACAATGTTATAATAAAAATAAGAATGAGAAGACTACAGCTATTGGGGTTACCAGGTTAGGAGAGTGACCCATTTATAAATGTTCCAGAATCCATTGTTCCTATCTGTCACGAAAAATAAATCCCCTGTATATAGCACAGAATACTCACTCTGCTGAGTATTTGGGACAATAATGCATCATAAAATTAAAGTAATATTCAAGATGTCACACTTAAATATTGTTTCAGTAATGAGGGATAAAAAGCCAAGTACCGTTGGACGACCACTTGGGCTCAGATGGAGACTCTACCAATGTAGGATCACCACCGGCAATGCAGATCTTTCTGTAGACATCTCTGCTCAAAGAAAAATTACCACAACTATTCAATAAAAGAATCAAAAAAGGATTTCACCTGTACTTTAAACTAAGATGAATTTCTTCACATAATCTATCAGGAAGCATACACACCCTTCCTTGGAAATATAGCCAACCCAAAGTTCTGCTTTATCCCACTGCATGTTAGGGTGACCCCATTCGATCCATGCTAGTCGGTCTCCTTTGAGGTCCATTCACGGAAAGGCGAGGAAGTCATTGCCACCAACTAATATTTTTGGTTCTAAAACTCACAACATCAAAAAGATCCAATTAACAATAAAATCATAATATTCCAACATAGAAAGAACACCAAACAAAAGGTAAACATTCCTTCGGAAACTTAGTATGCGAATAAATCATCAAATGTTTACCTTGGTTAGTTTCACCACCAAGGCTGACGGATACAATTGTTGCAGTCGGATTTAAGCTACTTTCACGATGGTCTACCAAAAGAGGGTTGATCACGAGCTTAGGCATAGCACCAACAACAAAAAAAAAATGAAACACATTTGTCGCTAATGTTCAAATGGGTTAACTTAGTAATCTACCTTCCATTACTGTGACATAACTCTTGGAGCGTAAATCAAACACTCCATCTGCATAACGGACTAGAGAACCACCATAGTCGGGAGTGATTGGTAGGGGAACGGAATCTGCTAACCACCAAGGAAATGTTAATCAGCTACTGTCCCTACGGCAGAATTCAATTATTCAGAGTTCCTCCAAATGCAATTCAAACAGACTGGAGGAAAAATCAATAAACTGCAGTCCCCACATCTCCAATCTAGACCCTTCCACAATAGACATGTAAAACAAGGAGAAAAATATTATGCCTCATGAAAGCATATTCCATCAATAGACCACAGAAATGAAACATCGGCATCCGCATCGTCAGGTTTAAGTCTTAGAAGTATCACAAGCTCAGCTAGTAAGGTAACCTAGGAATAAGAAATCAAACCTCCAATAATTTGCTTGTAGAGTCTTTGATCCTTATAATTTGAGAAAACAACGGTATCCCCAGAAACCGCAAAAGCCTCCCCTGCATACTCATGAACCAATGTCCTCACTGCAAAACCATCTGGAGTGATATCAATTGGCTCATCTCCATGTTTATCTGCTTCCTTGACAAGAACACCTCTTCTGAAAAATCATATTTTGTTTTCATTTTACGGTAAAAACCAAGTAGTACAAACAATAATCAGTGAAATTAAACCATCAACTGCGGCATATATATAGAGTTTCTAAAACTCACCAATCAAAATTAGAAAAACGTTTCAAAAACTAACCATAACTAAATTATCATAGGACTATAGCACAGACTATAACTTAAGATTATCATACCCAGCTTCGGTAGGGCGAGATTCAACCCAAAGTAGGTGGCCATGACCATCAACAGCTATACCATGTAAGCGCTTTTGAGCTCTAGAAACAGCATCAGCTGTGATGGGTGAAATCCATGTACCATAAGGTGCAATAATCTTCTTGGTCTCCATTTGTGCTTCTCTTACTCTCCTCTCTCAGCCTGCACTGTGCTTCCAAAGACGATTTGATGAAATAATCTACCAACTACTACTAGTTGTTGTAATAGTAGTTCGAGATTATCTTCTTCTACAATTACTACTGCAATTAAAGAATTCATAGTTGAATTAGGAGATACAATAAGAAAATGTCAAAAGATGTATTTTCTTAATCATTTCTCTCTTTTTCAATATGCTTTTGGTTAAAAATACAAACAATTAAACTACACTAGTGACAACTCCATTAAAAAGCTAGGAATATTAAAATCAAACCTCGAATAATCTGCTTGTAGAGGCGCCTCACTTCCTTACTCTTGAGCCACTGAGCCAGCATCCTCATTGTAAATACTTTTTAGGGTAAAATCAATAGACTCATTTCCAGGTTTAGCTACATCCTTAACGAACCATAACAATTCCGCAAGAAATCATGAAACAAGAATACAACTTTGAGCAAGAAGAACATATACCTACTTCGTTAGGGCGAGACTCAACCCCGAGATGGCGTTTATGATCATCTATGGCTATGTCTAATAAACACTTCTAACCTCCAGACTCCAGAGACAAGCAGCTGTGGTAAGTGACTTGAAACCACAAGGAGCAGTAGTTTTATTAGCCAATTTATCTCCCCCTCCATCATCTGGAGCTGCTGGTGATGATGTTTTTACTTTTATTTACTTTTTTTTTTTTTTTTTTTTTTTTGAAAGTTACTTATATTGAAAGAAAAAGAAACATAGGAATATTCAAAATGTTGGTTTCCCTTATCTCATCTAACGGATTTAAGATATTAGTGTCTACCAACATAATGTTAACTCCATTTTGTAAGAGAAATGTTGGCTGAATTAGAAAAACATACATCCGTTAATAAAGCAGAATTTAAAAAATGTGGCATCAGCAACCATTATTGTTTATGAATTCCTTGTTTACGCGCTTCTTTCGCCAAAATGTCCGCCACTTCATTGCCTTTCCTATTCTTAAACATAAAACCCAAAAAGTTTTCACAAGTCTTCAAAATCTTCACTGCTTCAGAGACTATGGCTTGATTTCTCCAAAATATGTTGCTCTGATTGTCCTGCTAGTTTTGAGCATATGTCTACGACAAAAAGGGGTCGCTATGAAGTAAATTCAAAAACCCCTTTACCAAAAAGTGTTGGCAACACTGCTAACAGGGGGGGTCAGATTACCGGGAGGGTACCAAATATCATATGAGATAAATTTTAATGGCTAGATTGTTAGTAGTCTTGGTAATGTGAAATTAACTGGTGTTCAGTGATTAATCAAGATAACATCAAACTAGAATCGATGGATGTTCATGTCCTCGTAGGCGGATTTGGGCTGATGTTCCTCATCCACGAAGTATGCTAAGAATTGGTAGATATCTATAAATAGATATCTATTTATATATAGACCGATTGCAACAATCGACGAATATGGATGTTCTTATAAATCGATTGTGACATTTCTTTATATAGAGGTCGATTGTAACAATAGATGGATGTGGGTGTTTCCATAAACCGATTGCAACAATCGGTGTATATATTGGTTTATATTGGTTGTTTATAGCCTATAAAACATGCAGGAAAATTGGGCATTTTCTTTAACCAGAATCGGTCTATATGAATGTTAGGGCTGTCAATGGCGTTCAAGTATGAACTATGACTATGGTTTTAATCCTTTTGTATCCAAAAGAAATCAGAAAAGGGAGTATTTCCAAGACTTTTTTTTCATTGAATGTCCGTCGAACCATCATGTGTGGGAGGTATAATTTATCCCAATAATCCTGGATGTGTTTTCTCATTTGTCCCTTGGAGTGGGAATTACATTGATAAAAGGAGAACATGTCTGTATGGATTATGAATTCAAAGTTAGAATCATTCCAGTCGAAATATCTCTGTTGTTCACTGGAAAAAAGAAAAGAAGACAATAATTAGATTAGTCTCAAGCCTTGTTTAGCCTCTTTCTCCTAAAGGATGAGTTAGTTATGTCAAAATGGGTTCCGCAACTTATTTGGATGACTATAAACCTTTATGGTTATTATCTTTGTCTTCTAAGCACCTACAATACAAGTCAACTTAGGTTTGATTTTGGTGTTACCACATCATTAGTCATTCCAAAAAGCGATGACTCGATGTGGGTATCAAAACTTTTTGTATAAATTCTCCTTGCCTATTTGATTCCTAAGCAAGAGACAAGAACAAGATCCATACGGGAACTTCTATTTATTTGTTTTGAGAATAAACTTGTATTACTGAAAAATAGAAATACAAGGAAACTAGACTAACCACAAGAGATAGAACTTTTCTTAGCAAACCTGCCCAGAAGTCGAACTACCATCAATTGCAGAATTAGCTAGATAAACAGAAAGGGAAATTACATTAGATGTTGTTGTTTTATTTTTATACTCGACAATCATACAATCTAACTCTAAAAAGGGAGATAAAAAACTTGGCATCTCGGACATCCAGGTTTGATATAAAAGATATGCTTTAGCTTCTTTAGCTAGTTTGTCAGCCGCCTAGTTACATGTTCTTGGAGAGAAACAAAAACCCAAAAAGTTATTACAGCTCATAAGAATTTCCATTGCTTCTTTGACTATAACCTGATTCCGACATTCCATTAAACCTTCCTTGTCATTAGTCTAATCTAAAATCCTTTTGCAGTCTCCTTCTATCCAGAAATTACTCAGATTTGTCTATCTAGCCCATTTTACTCCCTACAACATCCCCAAGGCCTCTGTCTTTTCCGGAGTGGCATCTTTGAAGATTCCATAACTAGATCCTTTATTTGTACCTGCACAATCTCTCACAATTAGACCATAACCGGAAAATTCAAATTCTGAAGACCAAGATGCATCAAAATTCAGTTTGAATTCATCAACATCAGGCCCAGTCCAATGCTTGATAGGGCTGGCAACTGTTTCAGCACTATTATTTTGAAGTAACCTAGGCTTTTTATTGCACCAAAAACTAAGATATCTCTGTATAACCAAAGATGTTTGCATTGTAGTATTGGTTTTAGATTGGAAAGTTCTGTTACACATTTCTTTCCATATAAACCAACACTTAATAACTGCATTTGCCGACTTGGCTATACCATCATTATCATCAGCTAACCAAGAATTATAAATAGCCGCAAAAGAAAAGTTAGAATCATTCATGTTTAACAAAACCGGACTATGAGGCAGCATCCAAATACTTTTTAGCAAACCAACAATCGAAAAAGGGATGATAAAGAAATTCAGTTTCAGAATTAAAGAAATTGCATAAATTATCACTCTCTGTTACGCATCCTCCTATCTTCTCTTTTACAGGCAGGGCATTGCTCAGACATTTCCAAAGATTTTAATTTAACTCTTTAAGGTAAATCTAGTTTCCAAACCTTTTCCAAAAACTAATTTCTCTATAATGTTATGAGAGAGTTTCAACTTGCCATATAAAGATTTGACTGTAAACATGCTATTTGTAGTTAAGAGCCATCTAGGTCTATCAATGTCTAAACTATTATCTCCTTTCTTGATAATCTTAATATTGAGGATTTTCTGCACAATGAAAAAGGGAAAAGAAGCATGTAAAAGAGAATGGTTCCACTTCTGTGTATCCTGATCGATAAGGTCGGATATAAGTGTTAACTGGTTATTTATAGTAGCACATAAATGCTCTAGAGAATCCCCTAAGTCAGGGATCCAATTATCAGTCCATAAATGGATTGACTAGCCATCTCCCACTTCCCAGCAAATATATTTTTGAATCACTGATTCACCCTGCAAAATGCATTTCTAAATCTAGGAATCATTAGATTTATTAGAAACTTTGAATAAAGGCTTATTTCTAAAGTACTTAGATTTTAGAATCCTTACCCAACCCCTTCCTCCATAGCCATACAGTGAGAGACCCAAGATTTAATGCGGGAGCCTTTGGAGTCGGATTTCTTACCCCACCAAAAATCCTGTTGAATGGCGTTTATTATACAGGTTATCTTTTTAGAGAGAATAAAGCAACCCATCTGAAAAACAGGAAGACTAGAAAGAACTGACTTGGTCATTACTAGTCTACTAGGTTGAGTCATAATTTTACTAATCCATCCTTGGAATATTTTTTCCATTTTGAGAACAACAGAGTCGAAATTTTTAATCTTAGCTTTGTCAACAAAAGAGGTGCACCCAAATACGAGTCCTTGATATCTGTTTTCTTGATTTTAAGAAGCCTGGACATCAATCTATGAAGCTTGGGGTGTGTTTTTTTTACTGAAAAAACACCCCAGATTTATTAAAATTTATTAGTTGGCCTGACACTATGTTAAAATCATGAATGACATTCAAAATATTTCTACAACTTTTTACGTATGCCTTAGTAAAAATCAAACAGTCGTCAGTGAAAAATAAATGGGAAATGGGTGGGCTATTCCTCGATATTTTAATTCCTTGAATCTCCTTGGACTTTTCTTTTGAGATTAAGAATCTCGAGAAGACTTCCATACAGATTAAAAGCAAATAAGGGGTCTCCTTGTCCGAGACCCGTCGAAGGATTAAAATACTCACTTGGATTTCCATTTAGAAGCACTGCAATGGATGAAGAAGATATGCATTGACTTATTAACCTACACCAATCATCACATAAACCAAGAGCTTTCATAGCTTTATCAAGAAAATACCAACTGACCCTGTTATTTTAACTCTTAACCCTCATATTTTGTTATTTTTCTTTTCAATGTATGAATTAGTTCATGTGTCACTATTATGTTATCTGCGATCTGCATAGAGAGAAAAAACCCGATTGAAAAGGAGAGATTATGTTAACTAGTAAAAGTTTTAACCTATTAGCAAGAATTATAAATATAACCTTGTTAGAGCATAGCTCGGTTGAACTCACCAAGCGTTGGTATGTCAAGTTTGGTTGTCATATTTTAGTGTGTCAAAACTCATCTAAAGTCGTTTGATTATATACTAGAGTCAACTTCGTTTAGGTTAGACTAGAAAGTCTAGGAATGTTGAGACATACAAGTATTACTCCGAAGACCTGAAGAATGTGAAGAAAAAGCGAACTACAATGACGACATCATCCTTCCTCTTGAGGTTAATAATATTGACTTGAACTCTTTCATTCCTAACGTATGTTTCAAGTCGTGCTATATTGAAAACATAACTACGAAGATGTATATACTGTACATATTGTATGATACTCTAGTGATGTGACATGGTCATATTTGTATGATCATAGTATTAAGGAATTAGACTACGAAGTATAACGCTTATCTTTTGAACTTCGTAGATATGACATCGACATAATCTTGCATACATTGTTATGATTATGTGAATGGGTTATGGTGAAGATTTCATCATAGGAAACAATGTTTTACATTCGTTTAAAGGAAGTACATTCATGAACTTGTTTTATGAATAGAAAGGGAAATCGTTAGGCTTATTGGTGCGGCTATTCATTGCAAATCTTTGGATTACCAGTATGTGTGAGATAGTAGAATCGATCGTAACTTTGTTATGTATCTTGGTATAACTAATCACAATGCCTGACTTACGATTTGGTATGAATAGTTTTTATTAATTGGTATAACCGATCCTAAGTAATCACCATGAAATGGTATGATCGATATTTGTAATTGGTGTGACCGATCCTAGTAATTGGTGTGACCGATCACAGTGTATTGTGTAATCGATCCTTGTAATTGGTAACCGGTCCTGGTAATTGGTGTAACCGATCCTGGTAACTGGTGTGACCAATTACAAGACATACCATGGAATATGGTAACCGATCCTTGTAACTGATGTAACCGGTTCTGGTAACTTATGTGACCGATCACAAGTATTTCCATATTGAGGTATAACCGATCCTAGTGATTGGTAGAACCGATTGAACCGATGTATGTGATTTGATATTTGATCAATCACATAGTTATCTTGGAATACAGGTCAACCAATTCTAAACTTGTTTGGAAGTGTGGTATAACCGATTCCAAGAATGTAAATCCATGTAAATATGAATAAGAATTTACAGTGAAGAGATGTCAACATACTTTGAACACGTACAATAACTCTTATCATTTATTGTTCAAAGATATTCCTTAGTGCTCAAGGAGATCATGTGCCGAAATAAATTGGGAATCTTTTAATTAAGGTTTTTGGTTTTATATGCTTTAATTACCAGCAATTAAATGCATGTCTCTAGAGAATAAAAATTAGAAATGTGCATTTACTAATTAGAGATTTTATATTGAGAGATTTGGGAAATTTTGGACAAACATTTATTGGAATTAGGAAAACCGATTTTGGCATTCATTGCATATCTTGAGAATATTTTCGGTTTTGGAAATCCTTTGGTGTCCAAACATCCTTGGTCTATAAATACCTAAGTTTGCATTTCTAGCAAACTATCCTAAGAGCCAGGCAAACTTCATTCTTGTTGTTTCTGGTGAAGCCGTCTAATCGGAGAGGAAAGTATCCTAATTAGGTGAAATCTCTTACGACCGCTCGTTTAAATACTTCTGTTGGATCAAGAAGCTCTATGAGTACTGTTGGTGGGAAACTAGATAATTGCAGTGTTATTAGTTTCCGATTGATTTGATTGACTAACGGTTGTTGAGACTTTGATTGCACCTAGCTTGTTTATTCTTGAGAATCTTCTCTTCTGATATAAGATTCACTCAACCTAAATCGAAGTATCGACGGGATCTTTAGAACTGTTTGTAGATCTAAAGACATCTTGTGATAATCCATTGTTAACAGACTCCGTTCTGTGTGTGATTGATCACAAGAGATTCAAGTGGTGTTGTGTAGGTGTTTATTGAAGATTAAAGAAGATTTAAAGACGAAGAAGATTTCTTATTAGTTCTCATATCTTTGTGTGTGCGCAAACTTTAATCGCTGGGATCCAACTAGAATCAGATTTATTCGATTGATTAGTTGCGTAAGATCGACATCACTTTATAATTTCTTGTTGGAATCTATATTGATTGATTGCGAATCTAAACTTAACTACTTTGGTAGTTATTGGATAGATTGATCTAACCAGGCAAAGGAGTTTATTAGATTAAACGGAAGAGCCTTTGCATGTGACTTGAGATATCTTTTTATATCTTTAAAGAATTAATAGAGTTGTTACCAAACAGATTTGTTGTTCCTTTACAGTTTGGAATACAATCCAAAGGAATTGTTCTAGTGCGTGCACTCATTGAAGTCGGAAGCACAGGGATACTGAGGAAACTAAGTGAACTAGGGGTAGTTGCTTGGTCTCAACTATACGAAGTTGGTGTAGATTTTGTATAGCGACTTAATTCTGAGAATATTAAATTCTGGACTAGGTCCCGGGGTTTTTCTGCACTTGCAGTTTTTCTCGTTAACAAAATCTTGCTGTGTGATTTACTTTTGTTTTCCGCAATTATATTTGTTTATATAATTTAAAGTAAATTACACAAACGTTAACTCCGATATACTTGATAGTGATCCTATAGAGTTTGGTTAAGTCCGGACCTATTATCAAGTATCACACTTTGGTAGTCGTATTGTCTCGATCTCGTATCCATAGACAATCACACAAAGTGTGAATACCGATTTGTTGTATTGTCTCGACTCTGTCCATAGACGATCACTTTCGGTAAGAGGACTTATAGGTTAAAAACAAAAAGATTGTGGTGTATTTGGGTACCCTTGCCTTTTCAATTGGTATCAGAGAAGGTAAACACGAAAAGATCTAACAATCTGTGTTTGGTGCGATCCAACCTATAAGAATTGAATTTAATGGAAGATTCAGTTAACGTTATGCAAGAGTACGAATACTCAAAATTCGAAGATGTTACTCCTTCATTAACTCATGATCCAGGAGTTACAAAAATTAAGAGTACATTTGAGTCTATCTCTGATAGAAAAGAAGATGCTGATAAAGAGTTGGCAAAACTCCTAAAGCCTATAAGATCTCTATCTACAAGGATGTTAATATTAAAGACAGAGTCAAATCTTCTTAAACAAGAGATCAGAGAAAAATACATTCAACTAATTATTCTGGCCAAAGAGAATATGGATCTCACTGTCAATGTAGAAGCTCTTGGTAAATCTCTTACTCAAGATCAAGACATTCATCCTATGACTCTGACTAATGATTCTGTTATAATTTCTGTTGATGAGGAAAATAAAAGTCCTTGCTCGACTTTTACAGATTGTGATAACAAGACTTGTTTGATCACGTCTGAAACAGATCATGATGATGGGAGTTTGCCTAACTACATCAAGTCAGAAGAGAATGAAGAACCATCTTCTATAACTACTGATGATCAAACGAAATCCTGTCCAAAGGAAACTTTGAACCGATTCCGTGAAAAAAATCTTAAGGAATACAACTTTCGGTCACTTGACAGGAAATTAATACTTCTTCAAAATACTGTGGTAAAAGTGTTAAAAAAAGTTTCTTGTCTTAAAAAACTGAAAGATCGTTCCTCAGTAGAAAGACAGAATATACCCCAAACTGATAAAATTAACTTAAAAGAATCAGAAGAAAGAGTTGATAATCACTTCTGGAAAAAGATTCCTCCTCACTCAAGTCGAAACAGTCTCTGTTTACATGAAGACCATTTTCAGAAAAAAGGAAAGGAAATAATTTCTGGGGGTAATTTGGGTTATCTCCCTCGTAAAGATTGGTAATTTGCATTACCTCCCTTACAAAAATAAAATTAGCAAAACCTCTTCTCGTCAATAATTCCGTCTATTCCAAGTTAGCTGACAGGTGGTTATTATTTTTTGGGGTAATTTGCGTTACCTCCTCTGTAAAGATTGGTAATTTGCATTACCTCCCCTGTAAAGATTGGTAATTTGCATTACCTCCCCTACAAAAAACCACGTGTAAGTTAGTGCTGAGTCAGCTAACTTGGAATAGACGGAATTATAGACGAGAGGAGGGTTTGCTAATTTTATTTTTGTAGGGGAGGTAATGAAAATTACCAATCTTTACAGGGGAGGTAACGCAAATTACCCCTAATTTCTGCCAAGAGAAACAATCAGGGAAGATTTCCAATAATTGTTTCAGATAATCAAACTGATGTGCATAATAAGGAAATCCTTAGAATGAGAATTTTTTTTGAAAACCTCATTGACAGAATTAAGAGAGATCTATCCATCTCTGAAAATTCTCACATCAGTAAGGTTTCTCCTCATGATCATACCTTTAGATCAAGGAAGGATCATTTTCTTGGGAGAAAATACTCTGGGCAGAAACTTCCAAAGAGAAACATGAACTATGTTTCTGATACTTGTTGTAAGCACAATAAGGCTTACTCCGATACAACCTAGTTGTATGGAGAATGTGTACCCTCATCCAAATTCGTGCTCATAATTTTGGGATGAGGAAGCACATAAAACGAGAACACATGTTTTTGTGTTTGTATCAGAAAATTGTGACAATCCTTGGATAAGCTGCGAATCCATCTTGTCTTAAAAATATTGTTCATGTTTATCATGATCTTCCATAATTAAGTTTTATTTGAAATTTTTGAATTTTAATAAACCTTCCAGCGAGATTTTCAGACACATGAAACAAAATATATTCTAAATATATTTTCGAAAATTTCTCAGTATTTTCGGTCCGAAAGTTGTCTCTTCTTAAGATAAACTTTCTCTTGCTTGTATTGTGAAACCCTGATTAATTATGATTTAAATCCTCGAGCATGCCTCAAATAACTCGCAGTATTACAAAGGTAAATAAGGTGGAAGCTCAAAGAGTTAAGGATTGTTAAGGAATCAATACAAAAAGGAAGAAGAAGATCATATCAAAAATCATGTCTGATTATGAATCTGATAGTTCTACTGGATCTCAAGATGAATCATGTCTGTTGGCTTACAACCTTCAAGATCCAACAAAAACCAAGTGGATACGTTCTGATAGTATGATTAACTATATCCAGGGTTTTGAAGAACTAAGAACCAATCTCATAATAACGGTTTGAAATCAAGATTGGCGCCAGAAGGATAGAATTGATGAAACAAAAGCTGATCTTGCAGACATGAAGAAACAAGTTGAAAAACTTGAAAAACAAGAGGTGGTTGCTGACAAGTCTCTCGAGACATGTTTCAAGAGTTTGAACACTGAAGAAACCTCAGTGAACAATCAGAGCAGCTCTAAGGATTAAGTTATATGTTGTAATACTTGATCTAGAAAAATAGACATCAATGTTTTTGATTTACTTCAATTGTTGTATAAGGTCTACTTTTGAATAAAACTATCATTATTAATGAATAAAATTATTTATTTATAATTTTTTCTTGTGATAGTTACCGATTATATAGCCTGTGAATGAATGTTTATATTTTTGCTATGTGTATTCGGTTTATGGGATGTCTGATTTCGGTTTTCATTAACCTTAATATGCGATCTCATATGATGTGACCCTTATGGGTTGTGTGGCTTTTTGATTTAGTGGGATTAAGTTCTAGCCCATGTTGGTAGGCTTTATCAAAGGATCATAAGGTGTTCCGATTGAAACTCATATGTGAAAAGTCACAATATGTTGAATCAATTTATGTTTACATGAGTTGTGTTTAACATAACATATGTGTTTCGGGTTTTCAACTTTTTCTATTGGCACGCATTAGTTAAAACCGTTTCAACCTTTCTCTGGTAAAGGTTGCTTTTGTTGTTGTTCTTTTGTTCTTGCGAGAGGATGACAACACACTGGGAGAGAGTCCTTATTTGAACTTGCGCTTAATGATATATCTTTCTGGGGAGAAGGGGTTGCAGAATCTTAGGTAACGAATTTGTTAGTTAATCGTTTTTCCTGTTTAAGAAAAGCCTATTTATGTTGCATATATTTTGCTTTTGCTTAACAAAATTTCGGTACAATTGATATGTTCCATTATTGTGTATGGATGTGTGTTGTGTGTGATTCAATTGTTTCCGGTTAAGAAAAACTGTGTCAATTTATTTGGCTTATTGTTTGGTATCTTCTTTATTGTTGGGTATCAAGTGTTTTTTCTTAACGAAATTCGGTGCAATTGCGGTGCTATAATGTCTATGTTTGTTTCAATTGCTTCCGGTTAAGAAAATAATTGTGCAAGTCAATTTATTTTGGTTTGTATGTATTGTTTATGGCTTAACAAAATAAGAGATCATTTGTTTAGTCCAAATCGATTCCGTATAAGAGAAACTAAGTTAATTCTGATCTTAGTTAGACTCATCAAATTGGAGGATTCGGTTATTCAAGTCTAATCGAATGCCTTGACAAGAAAAGCTAGTTAACTAACCTAGTGTTTGTCTTGTCTAAAGAGAAAGGTCTAAGTTACTGTCTGAATAATTAAAGCCTGGGGAGAAAAATAAAGTTAATTATGATCTTTATTTTGGTCTTGTCGAAATAAGCGATTGCACATACGCAATCGGTTTAACAAGGGAATTAAGTTTCTTAGTCGAATTGTTAAACTATTAGTGAAAATTGCTTCAGGCAATTGTTTCCTTGATAACATATTAAAACTAAATTACTTGTAGTTTCGGTTTAATATTGGTTATCTAAAGTGGTATGTGAAACCTTCGTGCTTAACTCTTATAGGTTGTTTACAAGTCTTTTAGATTTGTAAGATTCTTTCTATTTGTCCTTTATTTGCTCAAACTTTTGTCATTTTGTGACAAAAAGGGGGAGAAATATATGGAGTAAACAAGTGATTTGCAATCACTAATGAAAGGACAATTGTGCTTAAACGTTATATCTAACGAATGAGTAAAGCATTGACTAAGGGGGAGAAACATATCATATTGTTGTTGTAGTATCCTGACTACAAAAAGGGGAATAACAAAGATGTAAGCTAGGTAATAAGTGCTCTTACCTTAGGGGGGAGTAAAACTTTTTGTTCTTCAAATGTCAACAACGGCATTTATTGATTGAATATATGCAGGTTATTGTGTTGTTGAAACTTGGAATCAAGCGTATGTAAAATGAATTCTTATGTAATTTATTTATCCATATGTAATAAGACTTTTGTAACTAAAATTGACAAAGGGAGAGATTGTTAGAGCATATCTCGGTTGAACTCACCAAGCGTTGGTATGTCAAGTTTGGTTGTCATATTTTAGTGTGTCAAAACTCATCTAAAGTTGCTTGATTATATACTAGAGTCAACTTCGTTTAGGTTAGACTAGAAAGTCTAGAAATATTGAGACATACAAGTATTACTCCAAAGACCTGAAGGTGAATAAGAAGTGAACTACAATGACGACATCATCCTTCCTCTTGAGGTTAGTAATATTGACTTTGAAAAACCGGGGGTATAACAACCACACCCAATAATTTGTTTTATCAATCTGTATGGACAAACTCCAATATACTTTCAAGAGAATTAACTAGACAGTCAGACTCAATCTTAAGAAAAAGTATATCCAAAAGTTGTATCTCAATTTCTCAATTCAATCCGCAATCAAACAAATATGAATTTGCGAGCCTGATTGAATATTGAGAAATAACTTGAACGGTACCAAAGACCAATGTTAAAGTGTCAATCAATTTATATCAATAACCAAAGGTTGGATTATCTAATTGATTGAACTTACGCACAACCTGTAATATTTCAATTATATAAACAAATATAATACGGAAAAGAAATAACACAGACACCAGAAATTTTGTTAACGAGGAAACGGCAAATGCAGAAAAACCACGGGACCTAGTCCAGATTTGAACACCATACTGTATTAAGCCGCTACAGACACTAACCTACTCCAAGTTAACTTCGGTCTGGAATGTGGTTGAGCCCTAACCAATCTAACACTGATCAAGGTACAGTTGCGCTCCTTACGCCTCTGAATCCCAGCAGGACTCTGCGCACTTGATTCCCTTAGCTGATCTCACCCACAACTAAGAGTTGCTACGACCCAAAGTCGGAGACTTTAATAAACAAATCTGTCTCACATAGAAAAGTCTATTGAATAGCTAAATTTGTCTCCCACAGAAATACCTATGAGTTTTGTTCCGTCTTTTTATAAATAAGGGTGAACAAGAACCAATTGATACACCGAACTTATATTCCCGAAGAACAACCTAGTAATATCAATCACCTCACAATAATCTTAATCGTATGGTAGCGAAACAAGATATTGTGGATTCACAAACGATGAGATGAAGATGTTGTGACTACTTTTTATCTTGCCTATCGGAGAATAAATCTCGAGCAAATCTTAGAGAAGATAGTACTCAATCACGATAGAATAAAGCAAGATCAGAACGCGCAACTACAGATAAAATAGTTGGGTCTGGCTTCACAATCCCAATGAACTCTTCAATTCGTTAACCTACAGGGTTTTGGAAAAAAACTAAGGTTAAAGGAGAATCGACTCTAGTCGCAACTAGTATCACACATGAGGTGTGGGGATTAGGTTTCCCAGTTGCTAGAGTTCTCCTTTATATAGTTTTCAAATCAAGGTTTACAATCTAAGTTACCTTGGTAACAAAGCATTTAATATTCACCGTTAGATGAAAACCTGATTAGATTCAAGCTAATATCTTTCAACCGTTAAATCGAACTTAGCTTGTTATACACAAATGAAATGTGCTTTCATTTAGATAAGGGTAACCGTACCTAAACATGTGTACACGGTTGGTTCAACAATAGTTAACCGAAGTTAGCCATATGAATACTTTCTTATCAACCTTGTTCATCTCAATCACAACTAGTTCAAATGACTCAAATGAAACTAGTTATGGAGTTGTTTAATTGTTTATATTCTCGTAGAAGTATACAAGACACAATTGAAGCAAAATCGATTTCTATTCATTTGAATCAATTCATGAACATTATAGCCACGGTTCGTAAAAGATTGCATTCCTTAATATATAAATGTATTAGTTCATGAATAAACCAATTTTAAAACTTAACCTACTCAGGTACGCATACCTAAGTAGCCGGACTGAGTTGGGGTTCGCCAGTACGCATACCACCAACCTCGGTTGAAATTCCAGAACTTGAAACTTACGACAGTACGCATACCGGTATGCATACTTAAGTTCCCGTACTTTCATAAAACTAATCAGTACGCATACGGGTATGCATACCATGGTTCCCGGACTTTGACCAAACCAAACAGTATGCATACGGGTATGCATACCATGGTCTTCGGATATGGATAACATATATGCAAGTACGCACACTATGTTATATCCAATCATTGTTAATCGTTCTAAATTCCATTTTCAATCATTGAAACATTCTCGGAAGATGGGAATAGCTGTCTCACACAAACTATTGGCTTCAAAGCAATTTTCAAGTGATCGAATGATCAATACGAAACATTCCGAGTCTACATCAAATGACTGTCTCACACAAATCATGTAAGATGTTACAAGGCGATTTCCACATGATCATCTTTTGAATTGCGTCAAGAACATAAGATGAACTTGGTTAAAGTAAAAGCTTACCAACACATATTTCGAGAAATATGTAAGCGAGTTAAACCTAGCTCAAAATATCAAAAGTGTATAAACTTAAACTATATCGTAATACGACTTTTGTATCAAGAAGGAGATAGAGTAGAAATAGACTTTCTGAGTGATAGATGAGTTCAAGTCTTCACATACCTTTTGTTGATGAAGTTCCACAAGCTCGCCTTAGTAGTTCTTCGTCTTCAATCGATGAATGACGTGAATTCTAAAGCTCAACTACACAATCTATCTTAATCCGAGACTTAACCGTGGATAGACTAGAAATCAAGAATTATAGTTTGGCAACTAAACTTGACAAACAAGCTTGAGATAGAAACGTTGCGAGTTCGACCGAGCAATGCTCTAACGATCTCCCCCTTTGTCAATTTTAGTGACAAAACTATCAATACATATGGATTACAAAATAAATAAACTTTGTAGCTTCTCATCCAAATGCCTGATCTCCTTGGTTCTTCAACATTACTCAAAATCTTCGTCACTTCCAAGTACTCCATGATTCTAAAGGTGTTCAACTCAGCATCATAGTTGTTGAGGATCCGTAGCTATAACAATATATAAAAACAAGATGTTTTCGTATTTGTATACAATGTGATAGTATTATTACACAACATCAAAGTTCAATCACAACTTTGACAATAACACTATGGTGATATGTATCACCCCCCCTTAGTCAATACTTCATCTCACATGAAAACCACTCCCCCTTACATAATGATTCGTAAACCATATGTATTTGTAGTGTGCACTACACATTAATTCTCCCCCTTTTTGTCAATAAAAATTGGCAAAGGTACGAAAACTAGTGGGATCCTAATGAAATTTTCATAGAGATACTTCATGACCAAAAGAGAACATATCAACTTTGTTTAGATGCAATCATATAGCCGAGACTAAATGCTTTCATCAAGGAGTTTATAAAGATACAAGATAACCCCTATTATATTCCGCAGCCGCACACCCCACAAAGATTTGGCAATTAAGCACAAGTTCAATTAAGAACTCTCCCCCATTAAATGTCATTCCCTAAAGAACGACAAGAGCGACCTTACTTTTACGAGAAAAGAATGATTTCTTTGGACTTAACAAATAACATGAAAACATGAATTTGTAATCCAAAATACTAAATTAAATTAACCACAAGAGAACCCATGATTAATTTAATCGAAAATGCTCAAAATAAGAGAACTTACGGAGCCACACAGTATATCACAAAAAGTGGATCAGGGAAGGACCAATACTGTGAAATATACAAAGATTCATTCTATTTTTCATCAATATTTGCATAAAGACATCATAGGCTTAATCTTTGCAACCAAAAGTTCATCATATCTTCATCAATATTTGCATAATGACATAATAGGCCTAACTTTTGTTGTCAAAAGTTCATTCTATCTTTTATCAATAAAGACATATGATAGACTTAACTTTTGAGCAAAATATGGGACAATCACAGTTCACGGACGCAAACACACATATCCCATAACAAGTTGCAATATACAAAACCATAAAGATTAGTATTGCAAAATCATCTTTCAAATAAACTTTAGAATTTAAATAAATAAATCTAAAAACATTGCAAGATGAAAATCGTTAGCAATAGCTATGTGTATTCACAATAATTGCTATTCCAAACCCTAGTTATCCTTCTTAAAAACACAAGAATAAAATTCTCATAAGAAGTTTCCTAGACATAAATACAAGAGGGAGGCTAATCATCACTTTCATTATTGTAAACCATCCAAGAAGCTTGAACCTTTTCCATTTCTTCCTTGATTTCGGGGAACTTTGTAGCAATCACAAGGATTTGTTCTTGCACACATTTTACCTCGGAATTGATCTTACGCACACCCTTGTGAATTTGATGAAGAAGACTCAAGGTGGTAGGATCACAAGAACATTCAAGGGAGTCACATATTTGTCTTTTGCAAGCATTCTCCTTCATACGTTTGAAAGTACAAGGACGAACAAGTTTGGGTGCTCCAAGAGAGTGCCAATAGGAACAATTGAAGTTCATGACAAATTTGCTCAATTAAGCAAGTAAAGCCTAACTTTTTGATGGAAGATGTCATTGAGACCATTTGAAGAATGATGAATCCACAAATATCAAGACATGGAGTACCCAATTTAAGGAAATAGACTAGCTCCGCAAACTCTCGACTCTACCGAGAATTCTCAATTGTGGAGGGACAAATATTAGAGATACCAAGTTTCCCGAAAGACATCAAAGCAAGACTAAGATAATTAGTAGGAAATTTTCCATTAATCCAATCAACACTCTTGCCACAAAGACCAATAGAGACGGTTTCACATGATGGTCTTTCTTTCCTTGGTCTTGGAAGACGAAAATTTCCCAACGGAATTTTGGTAATCTTTGAAATCAATTCTCTAATAACAAGAATCCTTTCTCTATTTATCATGGTCTTGAATTCCATGTCATCAAGATTAACATCATGGATTTTAGCATTGAAGATTCTTCTGAGAGTATCAAATCCTTCACCAAAGCCATTAAAGATGTTTTCAAGCTTATAATTTTCAAAACAAATTAAATCCTCTTTATGACCACTATTCTCTTCCTCTTTTTTTTCTAGTATGAACCCACTAGAGGAAATCCTTTCAAAGACCTTGCTACTAGATTCATTGACGAATCTAATTCTAATAGAATCTTGATTTTGAGGTATAGTCATGCTAGAAGATAATGAATCCAAGTTTTTTGAACCTTTGAAATTTCTCATGAGACCTAGAAATTGAGAGACAATGAGAAGGAAGAACTTACTTGATTTTATCCTTGATAATGAATCAACCCCTTAGCCTCTTTTGAATCTCCAAAGATGAAATTTAATGGAGATGATACATGAACCCTAGAAAAGTTCACGTACGCGGACTAGAGAAGGGAGAAGAAGGGTACGCGTACCATACTTCTTATATACCCAAAAATGGGCTTGGACCCGTTCATGAACCGCGACCCACAAAAGGAAAGTGGGATTTCTTAAAGCGTTCAACAACCAAGGTTCACACACTAACAAGATCTGTTCAGTGCAGTAAAAGTATAGTATAAAAACTACATCACTTTAATTATCCATGGGAAGAGAAAAAGAACTTGTCAAGAGATTTTTTCTCAGAGAAAAAGATTAAGAATAAATTAACCCAAATACAAACAATAATCAAACCGTTACTTGTCCCATCTCAAGTTATATACAAAATGGGGTAGAGCCAAGCTTGTTACCAAGAGGCTAGAAGTGCAGAGAGATCCTCATGCACCTTTTCCGGTTGATATTTGTGATATGTACCATACGTATAATCATAATAACGATGATACTCAGGGTTAATAGAATTTTTTAAATCCTTTTTCTTATGACCAAGGAATGACGTTTTCCGACAATTGGAACCTACATCGAACTCACCAGAAATCTTTTTATTAATTTCACATGAGTTGGTAGTAAGCATAGTTCGTACATCATGAGTACATGATTTGACATGTACAGAACTTTTATCAGAAAGATACTTTTCCTCAATCGAATTAAGCTTTTCTAAGAATTTAAAAACGCTTTCAAAAGCTCTAAATGGATCTTTGTCAATTGATCCATCACGATAGTATTTCTCAAAAAGATTAAGAGTTAAACTAGTGAGATTTCATATCTTTGAGCGTTGACAACGTTTTCTTGAACGATTTTTCTTAGAAGAACTTTTGATCTTTCCTTTAGACTGTTTCACATCATCTAAGTTTTCCAAAGTCTTAGATGGTGCAAGATTATCATGAGAGACCAGAGGTCTAAGGGATAATAAGCTCTTAACATTCTTTAAGGAATTATGGCGTGCGTTACAGATTCCAAGAGTAAGTTTTCCAAAGAAATTTCCCACAGGGACACACTTTAGGGATCAGTCAAACACAAATTTATTAGGTTTATAGTGTTTGCCTGCTCTGATACCAATTGAAAAACCGGGGGTATAACAACCACACCCAATAATTCGTTTAGCAATATGTATGGAAAAACTCCAATATACTTTCAAGAGAATCAACTAGACAGTCGGACTCAATCTTAAGAAAAAGTATATCCAAGAGTTGTATCTCAATTTCTCAATTCAATCCGCAATCAAACAAATATGAATTTGCGAGCCCGATTGAATATTGAGAAATAACTTGTACGGTACCAAAGACCAATGTTCAAGTGTCGATCAATTTATATCAACAACCAAAGGTTGGATTATCTAATTAATTGAACTTACGCACAACCTGTGATATTTCAATTATATAAAAAAATATAATGCGGAAAAGAAATAACACAGACACCAGAAATTTTGTTAACGAGGAAACGGCAAATGCAGAAAAACCCCGGGACCTAGTCCAGATTTGAACACCACACTATATTAATCCGCTACATACACTATCCTACTCCAAGTTAACTTCGGACTGGAATGTAGTTGAGCCATAATCAATCTCACACTGATCAACGCACAGTTGCGCTCCTTATGCCTTGGAATCCCAGCAGGACTTTGCGCACTTGATTCCCTTAGCTGATCTCACCCACAACTAAGAGTTGCTACGACCCAAAGTCGAAGACTTTAATAAACAAATTTGTCTCACACAGAAAAGTCTATTGAATAGATAAATCTGTCTCCCACAGAAATACCTATGAGTTTTTTTCCGTCTTTTGATAAATCAAGGTGAACAGGAAAAAATTGATAACCGGTCTTATATTCCCGAAGAAAAGCCTAGTAATATCAATAACCTCACAATAATCTTAATCGTATGGTAGCGAAACAAGATATTATGGAATCACAAACGATGAGACGAAGATGTTTGTGACTACTTTTTATCTTGCCTATTGGAGAATAAATCTCGAGCAAATCTTAGAGAAGATAATACTCAATCACGATAGAATAAAGCAAGATCAGAACACGCAACTACAGATAAAATAGTTGGGTATGGTTTCACAATCCCAATGAAGTCTTCAAGTCGTTAACCTACAGGGTTTTGGAAAAAACCTAAGGTTAAAGGAGAATCGACTCTAGTCGCAACTAGTATCACAAAAGAGGTGTGGGGATTAGGTTTCCCAGTTGCTAGAGTTCTCCTTTATATAGTTTTCAAATCAGGGTTTGCAATCTAAGTTACCTTGGTAACAAAGCATTCAATATTCACCGTTAAATGAAAACCTGATTAGATTCAGGCTAATCTCTTTCAACCGTTAGATAGAACTTATCTTGTTATACACAAATGAAATGTTCTTTCATTTAGATAAGGGTAACCGTACCTAAGCATGTGCACACGGTTGGTTCAACAATAGTTAACCGAAGTTAGCCATATGAATACTTTCTTATCAACCTTGTTCATCTCAATCACAACTAGTTCAAATAACTCAAATGAAACTAGTTATGGAGTTGTTAAATTGTTTATATTCTCGTAGAAGTATACAAGACACAATTGAAGCAAAATCGATTTCGATTCACTTGAATCAATTCATGAACATTATAGCCACGGTTTGCAAAAGATTGGATTCCTTATGATTTAAATAAAATTAGTTCATGAATAAACCGATTTTAGAACTTAACCTACTCAAATACGCATACCTGTACACATACCTAAGTAGCCGGACTGAGTTTGGGTTCACCAGTACGCATACCGGTACGCGTACCACCAACCTCGGTTGAAATTCCGGAACTTGAAACTTACGATAATACGCATACCGGTATGCATACTTAAGTTCCAGGATTTTCATAAAACTAATCAGTACGCATACGGGTATGCATGCCATGGTTCCCAGACTTTCACCAAACTAAACAGTACACATACGGGTATGCATACCATGGTCTTCGGATATGGATAACATATATGCAAGTACGTACACTATGTTATATCCAATCATGGTTAATCGTTCGAAACTATATTTTCAATCATTGAAACATTCTCAGAAGACGGGAATAGCCGTCTCACACAAACTATTAGCTTCAAAGAAATTTTCAAGTGATCGAATGATCAATACGAAACATTATGAGTCTACATCAAATGACTATCTCACACAAATCATGTAAGATGTTACAAGGCGATTTCCACATGATCATCTTTTGACTTGCGTCAAGAACATAAGATGAACTTGTTAAAGCAAAAGCTTACCAACACATATTTCGAAAAATATGTAAGCGAGTTAAACTCAGCTCAAAATATCAAAAGTGTATAAACTGAAAACTATATCGTTATACGACTTTTGTCTCAAGAAGGAGATAGAGTAGAAATAGACTTTCTGAGTGATAGATGAGTTCAAGTCTTCACATACCTTTTGTTGATGAAGTTCCACAAGCTCGCCTTAGTAGTTATTCGTCTTCAATCGATGAACGTCGTGAAGTCTAAAGCTCAACTACACAACCTATCCTAATCCGAGACTTAACCGTAGACAGAGTAGAAATCAATACTTATAGTTTTGGCAACTAAACTTGACAAACAAGCTTGAGATAGCAACGCTTGCGAGTTCGACCGAGCAATGCTATAACAAACTTGAACTGTTTCATTCCGAACGTATCTTTCAAGTCGTGCTATATTGAAAACATAACTTTGAAGTTGTATATACTGTACATATTGTATGATACTCTAGTGATGTGACATGGTCATATTTGTATGATCATAGTATTATGGAATTAGACTATGAAGTATAACGCTTATCTTTTGAACTTCGTAGATATGACATCGACATAATCTTGTATATATTGTTATGATTATGTGAAAGGGTTATGGTGAAGATTTCATCCTAGGAAACAATGTTTTACATTCGTCTAAAGGAAGTACATTCATGAACTTATTGGTATGGCTATTCATTACAAATCTTTGGATTACCAATATGTGTGAGATAGTAGAACCGATCGTAACTTTGTTATGTATCTTGGTATAACTAATCACAATGCCTGACTTACGATTTGGTATGACTAGTTTTTATTAATTGGTGTAACCGATCCTAAGTAATCACCATGAGAAGGTATGATCGATATTTGTAATTGGTGTGACCGATCCTAGTAATTGGTGTGACCGATCACAATGTACTGTGTAATCGATCTTTGTAATTGGTAACCGGTCCTTGTAATTGGTGTAACCGATCCTGGTAACTGGTGTGACCGATCAGAAGCAATACCATGGAATATGGTAACCGGTCCTTGTAACTGATGTAACCGGTCCTGGTAACTTGTGTGACCGATCACAAGTATTTACACATTGAGGTATAACCTATCCTAGTGATTGGTAGAACCGATTGAACTCATGTTTGTGATTTTCTATTTGATCAATCACATAGTTATCTTGGAATACAGGTTAACCAATTCTAAACTTGTTTGGAAGTGTGGTATAACCGATTCCAAGAATATAAATCCATGTAAATATGAATAAGGATTTACAGTGAAGAGATGTTAACATACTTTGAACACGTACAGTAACTCTTATCATTTATTGTTCAAAGATATTCCTTAGTACTCAAGGAGATCATGTGCCGAAATAAATTGGGAATATTTTGATTAAGGTTTTTGGTTTTATATGCTTTAATTATCAGCAATTAAATGCATATCTCTAGAGAATAAAAATTAATAATGTGCATTAACTAATTGGAGATTTTCTATTGAGAGATTTCGGAAATTTTGGACAGGCATTTATTGGAATTAGGAAAACCGATTTTGACATTCATTGCATATCTTGAGAATATTTTCGGTTTTGGAAATTCTTTGGTGTCCAAACATCATTGGTCTATAAATACCTAAGTTTGCATTTCTATCAAACAATCCTAAGAGCCAGGAAAACTTATTTCTTGTTGTTTCTGGTGGAGCCGTCTAATCGGAGAGGAAAGTATCCTAATTAGGTGAAATCTCTTACGACTGCTCGTTTAAAGACTTATGTGGGATCAAGAAGCTCTACGAATACCATTGGTGGGAAACTAGATAATTGCAGTGTTATTAGTTTTCGATTGATTTGATTTACTAACGGTTGTCTAAACTTTGATTGCACCTAGTTTATTTATTCTTGAGAATCTTCTCTTCTGATATAAGATTCACTCAAACTAGATCGAAGTATCGACAGGATATTTAGAACTGTTTGTAGATCTAAAGACATCTTGTGATAATCCATTGTTAACAGACTCCATTATGTGTGTGATTGATCACAAGAGATTCAAGTGGTGTTGTGCAGGTGTTTATTGAAGATTAAAGAAGATTTGAAGACGAATAATATTTCTTATTAGTTCGCATATCTTTGTGTGTGCACAAACCTTGATCGGCTGGGATCCAACTAGAATCGATTAGTTGCAAGAGATCGGCATCACTTTATAGTGTCTTGTTGGAATCTATATTGATTGATTGCGAATCTAAACTTAACTACTTTTGTAGGTATTTGATAGATTGATCTAACCAGGCAAAGGAGTTTATTAGATTAAACGGAAGAGCCTTTGCATATGACTTCTTGAAAGAATCAGTAGAGTTGTTACCAAACAGATTTGTTGTTCCTTTAGTGTTTGGAATACGATCCAAAGGAATTGTTCCAGTGCGTGCACTCATTGAAGTGGAAGCGTAGGGATACTGAGGAAACTAAGTGAACTAGGGGTAGTTTCTTGGTCTCAACTATACGAAGTTAGTGTAGATTTTTTATACCGGCTTAATTATGAGAGTATTAAATTATGGACTAGGTCCCGGGGTTTTTCTGCACTTGCAGTTTTCCTCGTTAACAATATCTTGTTGTGTTATTTTCTTTTGTTTTCCGCAATTATATTTGTTTATATAATTTAAAGTAATTACACAAACGTTAACTCCGATATACTTGATAGTGATCCTATAGAGTTTGGTTAAGTCCGAATCTATTATCAAGTATCACACTTTTGTACTCGTATTGTCTCGATCTCGTATCCATTGACAATCACACAAAGTGTGAATACCGATTTGTTGTATTGTCTCGACTCTGTCCATAGATAATCACTTTCAGTAAGAGGACTTATTGGTTGAAAATAAAAAGATTGTGGTGTATTTGGGTACCCTCGTCTTTTCAAACCTTATAAGGAGTGTTGTATAGACCTATCGTTCTAAAGTCGACTAGGCGTTTCGGATTATTAATTTTTGGAATCAGAAAAGAAAAGTCTGATTTAAAGCAGGGTTAAGAGTCTTAGACTTAAAGAAATCATGTATTACATTTATTGATTGAGGCCCTATAATGGCCCAGTTGTGCTTGAAACAAGAAACTGGGAATCCATCAGGTCCCGGTGCTTTGTTAGGTTTCACTGCCTTTACTACCACCCATATTCTTCAGCAGTAGGAATAGACATTAACCTCTTATTGTGCGAATCAGAGATCCCTCTAGACATATGAGGAAAAAAAAATACTAGAATCCTCAACATTATCATTTGTAGAAAACAAATCTACAAAGTAATCCTTTTAAAGAGGCCATTTCGTATTTTTTTAAAAACTTGACTTCCCCTACAAAATTCAAAAGACAGTCAATATTATTTCTCTTCCTTCTTTTAATTATTTTGAGATGAAAATATTTTGTATTCCGCTCTCCTAGATTCACTATATTATCCCCAGAAAGTTGTTTAGCAATTGCTTCCTCAGAATCATAAATTTTTTCTAATTGGAACAGCTTCTCAGTAATCCTTTCCTGCCTTCTAGGTGAGTTATTAGATGCATTCAAATTCACAATCTCTTTAAGAAGTTTTTTTTCTTTTTTCTTGCCAGCCCAATTTATTTATTTTTCCAAAAAATAAGTTGGTTACCTAAAAAAATCAGATTTTAAACTAAAGAATCAGCATAATTATCACTAGAGGGGCTCCAACAATTCTTGATTAAGTCTAAACAACCTATAGTGAATTGATGTTGTTTGATAAATTTATCAAATCATAAAGTTGATATATTAAACTTAAGTTCTTTTACGAACAAAGTTTTTTACTCAGAACTTTTTCCAATCATATGTCATCACAGTCTACTCCAGCATTGTTTTTATTTTAAGCAATCTTTTCTGAGAAGACTCAATTTCTATATATGGATTATGTCATGTCAAAAAATTTAAGTTTCCTTTTCAAAAAAACAGTTAGTTTCGAAACCGTCCCTTGCAAGATACTCCTTAATGGAAGGTTTTCACATTTAGGATGAAGATGTATTCTCTCTTTATACCTTCACTGTATTATTTGCAAAACCTCAGATCATGTCTTGCTCCTAGAGATTTAACTCTCATAAGGAATATGATGTTTGGACAGTATTGCTTCTTACTAAGGATTCATCTTGAATCTTCTGATAGTGAATCAAGTTTTTGTCAATAAAAAATATATTCGTACAACTTATGATGATCAGAAAACCACTCTTGATAATCATCTTGATGAATTTTCTCTTGAGATGAGTATGGTTCTAAATCAAATTCAGTCCCCGGGGGTTGATTTGAAGATTTTTCTCAAAAATGGTTGAAGATAAATTCATGATTATAAAATCCAGATTGGAAGCAATGAAGGAGAATTAAATATGTGGAGGATTACACTCCTAAAACCCCAGAAGTTTAGAAGATCCTAGGTAGGTCCTTTTAAGGAGGAAAAACTAGTTTTTCAAAGTAGGTAGCTAATATATATTTTTTTACATTACTACTTCTTATGATTTATCACTAATTGAAGTTTATTTAGCTTTTTTGCGTTTTTTGATGATGATGCTTATACTTGATCTCTATTGATTATTCTATGTGTATTGCTTTATTTTTCATAAGATGGTTCTTTGTTTTATCATAGATGTATGATCTGAACGTATTCCCATGAATATTTCTTATAACTTACACTCTTTACTCTTTTTGTTCGTAGCTGGTTAAAAGAGGAGTAAACTTTTGAAAACAATGTTGCAATATTTAATCTTCATGATTATACTTTGTATATATTCCAGGAATTTCATAAGATAATTCTTAGTCATGGTTTTTTTTCTTGTTCGTAACCGGCAGAATAAGGTTGTGGCTTTAAATTCTACGTTTGTAACTGCTTGAACAAATAAAATCATATGAATCATATCACAAAAATTACATTCTTTACTATTTGTTTCTAACTAAGAGAAGCAAATTTTTATTGATTATTAATTTTTCTTAAAGAATAATGTTTCTGGATTCCTCTAGAATCACTATTTGAAGATTCTTTGTTCATAACTGGCAAAAAATGAGAAAAATATTGGATATACATTTACATGTAATTTTTTAATGTCCATGGAAAATCCTTCTCTTGTATAGACTAAGGTTGCTCTTGTCGTTCTCTTTGAGAATGATATAAATGGGGGAGAGCTCAATTTGAACTTGTAATTAAATGTTATATCTTTGTGGGGGAGTGCGGCGTGGAATTTTATGAGATGAAAATACTTTTAGAAATCTCTCCCAGGTGAAGATGCTAAGTTGCGAAACTTAGTGGGATTATCGAGTAAACATTACGGGGAAGAACATATCGCCGTAGTATTTCGTTAAAGTTTTGGAACAATGGACTTTGAAAGTTGGACCTAAAAATAACCGATTTTAAAAAAATGGAAAAATAATAATAATATTTAACTATTATCTCGAGATGCAAAAACATCTAAGATGAAATATCTAAGGGCTAAAAGGTGCACTTATAGAAGCTGTCACGAGGGTGACCTTGTCATAGCACGACTCTTCAACAAAATACTCCCTTTTCTTTAGATGATTTCTTTTGGATATAAAAGGTGAAAACGCGGGGGCACAACAACCACACCCAACTATTTCGTTCAGCAACCTGTATGGACTAAACTCCAATATAATTCCGAGAGCACCAAGTTAATGAGTCTCAATCAAGAAAGATATCAAAGAGCTTTGTCTCTTTCTCAACACAATCAGTAAATCAAATAGATAGAAATCCATGAATCTGATTGTTATGAGAATAACTCGGATGGTACCAAAGACCAATGTCTGAGTGTCAATCAAGTCTTATCCAACAAACAAGGTCGGATTTATCAACTATGATTGAACAATGCATAACCTGTGATATTTCAATTATATAAAGAAAATATAATGCGGAAAAGAAATAACACAGACACCAGAAATTTTGTTAACGAGAAAACCGCAAATGCAAAAAAAAAAAAAAAGCGGGACTTAGTCCATACTTGAACACCACACTGTATTAAGCCGCTACATACTCTAGCCTACTACAAGTTAACTTCGGACCGGAATGTAGTTGATTTTATTTTGATAAGTCAAAAATTATATTAAACAAAAGATAATTACAAGATAGATAATAGGAAAAGAGGTCACAGCAACCCCAAAAACCTATAAACTATTTAAATCTGAAATAAGATACATTTGGATACGCAATTGTAGAAAGAAAATTTGGATGACCAAAATACTCCATACCAACTCCATTTCCAAGATTATAACCCCTCTTAGCCATAAAATCAGTTGAAAAATTGGCTTCACGAAAAGTGTGTTCAAAACTGATATTATCAAAATTCTCCTGAATAGCTCTCCAGCGTGAACGAACAAACCAAGGCATAAAATTGCTAGAAAAAGTTGTCCTTGCTGCTGCCGAATCAGTCCTGATTATGACTCTACGCATCCCTCAAATAGTCGCCCACTCCAAGCCCACAAAAATTGCATATACCTCTGCCAAATAATTAGTGGTAGTTCCCATCCCAATCGAAATATCCCCAAGAAAAGTGCAGTTTGAATCCCTTGCTATAACACCAGCTCCTGCAGCACCGGGATTTCCCTAACCAAGTGTCACATCGATTTAGGAACAGTCGCATTCCATATGCCTCTTGAATCTCGCAAGACTCTGCGCACTTGATTCCCCTAGCTGACGTCCTTTACAACCTAGAGGTTGCTACGACCCAAATCGAAGACTTATAAACAAATCTGTCTCCCACCGATAAGTTTATTCTATTTGTTATTTTCGTTTTAAGATAAAGATAAAGGTGAACAGGAAACTCAACTAATAATCCGGTCTTATACTCCCGAGGAGCATCCTAGAAATATTAGTCACCTCACAATAACCTAACTGATTAATAGAAGAAGTTACTGCGGAATCACAAAAGTATGAGACGAAGAAACTATTGTGATTACTTTGTATATCTTACCTATCAGAGATAAATCTCGAGAAAATATTAGAGAAGATTAAACTCAATATGATAGAAAAAGTAAGATCGGGATATGCAACTACATAGAAAATAGTTGGACCTGGCTTCACGAATCCCAAGCGAAGTCTTTAAGTCGTTAAACCTAGTAATGGTTTTCAGAAGAACTGGAAACCTAGGTTAATGGAGAATCAACTCTAGTTTGCAACTAGGACACATAAAGTGTCGGGATTAGGTTTCACAGATGCTAGAGTTCCTCCTTATATGGTCTCTCAAATCAGGGTTACTTACAATCAAAGCTAAGATAACTTAGTAACAAAGCAATTAATATCCACCGTTAGATGAACACCTGATTTAAGATTCAAGCTAAGTTTGCTTAGAAAATAAGAAATCAATCTCCATTGTTAGATTGTTTAGCTTGATACACACAAATGAAATATACCTATATTTAGATATAGGTGAACCGTACCTAAACGCGTATTACAAGTTGGCTCAATAAAAGTTAACCAAAGTTAGCCATATGAACACTTTTAGCTTAGCTATATTCATCTAACACTTCAATACCAAATCTGATAATCAATCAATCATGATAGATAATTAAATGTATCTAAATGTGTTTTAATAGAGTTGTTCAAATGTTCACTATCTCATAGAAATATCCATGGACCATTTGAAACATATTCGGTTTGGTTTGTAAGTGTACAAAGTACTTATACAAGAACCAATTCATGAACATAATGCCACGGTTTGCAAACCAAGTTCGCATACCTTAATACATTAAAAATCCAGGGACTTTAGTTCGCAAATGAACTTGAGTTCATGAGTACATACAATAGTTAGCATACAAAGTATGTGAACGAGTCGTCATACTTACCGATTTTAGAACCTAACCACTGAGTTCGCGAACTACCGTTCCGGACCTTGCCTAGTCTTGCCTCTCGCAAACACTTTTCATAAACCACGGTTCCTGACCTAACACATATAAACTCATTCGCAAACAAGAGTTCCGGACCTAAACTAGCACTTCACAGTTCGCATACTGGGTACGCATACTGTGTTGTATCCAGATATTGGTAGTAGTTCTAAAATTCTCATTCAATCAATTTGAAATATCCTTAGAAGACAACAATGGTAATCTTACACATACCACTAGCTTCAAGTAATTTTCAAAGGATTATTTGATCAATACGAAACATCCCGAGTTAACATCAAATGATTGTCTCACACAAATCATGTAAGATGTTCAAGGTAATTTTCACATGATCATCTTGGCTTAATATTTAGTTTCCAACAAATAAACTGTTTACAACTAAAGTTGTCAAGTAGACGATGAAGCATTTTAAGCTTGAAACTTGTATTTCGATAATTATATAAACGAGATAGACTCGACTCGAAATTTCAAATGTGTATAACATAAAGTCTATATAGCTATACGACTTAGTCTCATTAGTAGATAGAATTGAATAGACTTCTGAGTGATAGATAAGTTTTAGTCTCCACATACCTTTTGTCATCGAAGTTCCTCCAAGGTCTTCAGTATATCTTCTTCTTCAATTGGTGAACGACGTGAAGTCTAATGCTCAAATACACACTTCTATCCTAATCCGAGAAATAGCTATAAGTAGACTAGAAATGAAGATATAGTTTTGATCAACTAAACTTGACAAACAAACTTGAGATAGCAACGCTTGCGAGTTCGACCGAGCAGTGATCTAACAAAAGGATTAAAACCATAGTCAGAATTCATACTTGAACACCGTTGACGACCTTATCATTCATATAGACCGATTCTGGTTGAAGAAAATGCCTAATTCTCTGCATGTTTTATAGGCAACAAACTGCCAATACAAACTATTATATACGCCGATTGTTGTAATCGGTTTATAGAAACACCCACACCCATATCCATCTATTGTTACAATCAACCTCTATATAAATAAATGTCACAATCGGTTTATAAAAGCATCCATATCCGTCGAGTGTTCTAATCGGTATATATATAAATAGATATTTACTGATTCTTAATTAATATACTTCATGGATGAGGAACATCAACCCAAATCCGCTTACAAGGACATGAACATCCATTGATCCTAGTTTGATATTCTTAAAATAATCAATTTTTTTCATGTCTTGATAATCAATGACACTTTACTCTTTTTGTTCGTAACTGGTTAAAAGAGGAGTAAACTTTTGAAAACAAAGTTGCAATATTTGATCTTCATGATTATACTTTGAATATATTCCAGGAATTTCATAAGATAATTCTTAGTCATGGGTTTTTCCCTTGTTCGTAACTGGCAGAAAATAAGGTTGTGACTTTAAATTCTATGTTCGTAACTGCTAGAACAAATAAAACCTTATGAATCATATCACAAAAATTACACTCTTTACTATTTGTTTCTAACCAAGAGAAGCAAATTTTTGTTGATGATTTTTTTTTTTTAAAGAATAATGTTTCTGGATTCCTGTAGAATCACTATTTTGAAGATTCTTTGTTCATAACCGGTGAAAAATGAGAAAAATATTAGATATACATTTACTTGAAAATTTTTTAGTGTCCATGGTGAAAACGTGGGGGTACCAAAATACACCACCAACTTTTTCTTAGGCAACCTATATGAACAAACTTAAATAAAATTCCGAGAGTTCAACTTAATGAATATCAATCAAGGAATAATATTTAGAGTTATATCTCTTTCTCTCACAATCAGAAAGTTTACAGAGACAAGTCTGTGAACCTGATTTGCGTGTGAGAGTACTTGGACGATTCCAAAGATCAATATCCAAGAATCAATCAGGTCGTATCCAACAAACAAGGATGAATGTATCTACTTTGATTGATTAACGTACAACATGTGATATTTCAATTATAAAGATAAAAAATATAATGCGGAAAAAGAAATAACACAAATTAACACCAGAAATTTATTAACAAGGAAATCGCAAATGCAGAATAACCCCGGGACCTAGTCCAGATTGAACACCAAACTGATTAATCCGCTACAGACACTAGCCTACTACCAATTAACTTCGGACTGAAATGTAGTTGAGACCGAATTAAACCCTCATAGGAATTCAGTTACAGTCGCGTTCCTTACACCTCTTGATTCTCTTAGCTGACGTCCTTTACATCCTAAGAGTTGCTTCAACTCAATTGAATACTTTAAACCATTTTGCCTCCCACAGATAAGCCTATACAGTGATTTCCTTGTTGATCGTAGATCAAAGTGAGACTGAAAATCGATAGCAATAGACAAAGTCTTGCTAACCTCCCACAGATAAGCCTATAAGCTTAATCATTTTCATAAACACTTAATACTTTTAAGTGTGATTTGTTTGAATCACAACCATAAGTTATAATGTGATCAATCATGTCTATATAGTGTTCTTACATATTTATTCAAATGTTAATTATCTCACAGAAATAATTTTATGTGCATCTCAAAATATTCGACAGGGTAAGTACGTGTACCAGGTACGTGTACTTCAACCTTGTTCGTGACTATATTTGTCGTGGTACATGTACCGGGTATGTGTACCCTTAAGACAAATATAAGTTCCGTAACATACAAAAGTTTTCCAGTTTGCGTACCGGTTATGGATACCACACCGGTTTCAAAACCAACATTTTTTTTCCGGTATGCATACTAGGTATGCGTACCATTCCAAGTTCATGAGTTCACAGACTTTTTGTGGTATGGATACCGAGTATGCGTACCACTAAGTCGTTGCCGAACTATAGCTACGCTGGTAAGTGTATTGGGTACATGTACTACGGCTCCATACCTATAACAGTTTTCTCAGTTTGTGAAACTGGTATGCATACTGTCCTTTATCCAGATTTTCAGTAGTTCTATATTTCTCTCTAGATCAATTCGAAACATTCCCAAATAACATCAATGACACATATCATTGTTCCAGCCTATTTTCAAATGGTAATCTTGAATCATATTTTAGATTACGAACAACAAATTGTCCTTAACCGAAATCATCAAGTATGAACAAATGTACATTAAGCTTAGTCATATATATTTCGAGAACTAATTACTAAGATAAACTTGACTCAAAATTCTTGATATGCTTACGATAGTCTAATTAGTTATGCGACAACGTCTCATAGATAGAAAGATGAATATAACTTGAGAAATAGGTGGTTCAGTCTTCGATTACCTTTTGTTGAAGAAGATCTCCAAAAGCTTCGGTTGATCTTCGACTTCAATTCTTCAAACGATAAAACGCATTGATGTCCGATTCTCAACTACATCTTCTATCCTAATCCGAGACTTAACTAATTGTAGACTAGAAATCAAGATATAGTTTTGACAACTAAATTTGACAACAAGCTTGAGATAGCAACACTTGTGAGTTCGACCGAGCAATGCTCTAACACATGGAAAATCCTTCTCTTGTATAGAGTAAGTTGCTCTTGTCGTTCTCTTTGAGAATGACATAAATGGGGGAGAGCTCAATTTAAACTTGTAATTAAATGTTATATCTTCATGGGGAGTGCAGCATGGAATTTTATGAGACGAAAGTACCTTTAGAAATCTCTCATAGGTGAAGATGCTAAGTTTCGTTGAAGATGCTAAGTTGCGAAACTTAGTGGGGTTATCGAGTAAACACTATATGGGAGAAAATATCACCGTAGTATTGCTTTAAAGTTTTAGAACAATGGACTTTGAAGTAGGTAAAAATACAACGCTTGGTATAACGACCAATGAGTAAATTGATCATTCATTTCAAATTCTCTAACTTGAGTATTCTGATAAGTTGTTATCAATCTACGGATCTTCAACAACAAGTTTCTGAACAAACACATGCAGAACAATTGAAGAACTTGAAAAACGAATAATTCAAGAGTGTTAAAGATTCAATAAATCAAGATGCATTATGGAGATAAAGTTAAAAGTTTATTTATTTTAAATCCATATTTAATTGATAGTTTTGTCACTAAAATTTACAAAAGGGGAGATTGTTAGAGCTTCTCTCGGTCAAACTCACAAATTTTGGTATGTCAAGCATGCTGTCAAATATAGTTAATCAAAACTACATCTTGATTTATAGTCTACTAAGCTCATTCTAAGACTTGTAATAGAGCATAGTAGTTGAGTATCATAATTCACCAATCGACCTTGAAGATTAAAGACTGAAAAACAACGGAGATTTCTACAACAACAAAGGGATATGAAGAGTGACTATCCTATTTACTCATATTATCTACTATTCTATCTACTGAGATATGTCGTATGACTTTATTATGATGAACATTGCAAAGAAAAATTCCAACAATATAGAATATATCGCATTATATGTTGAGAGCAATTTATTGTACAAAAATTACAATTGCGTATTGAGTTCATAAGGAGTCATCAAGTTAGTTTTTATGTTCATAAACTGGTTTGCTCAGTTCACTAACTTAAAGTTATTAATAATAATACTTGATGTATTTTATCTAATTAACTCGTGTACATGAAATGATTTTCTCAGTTCGCGAAATGGTCGATTTTAAGAGGTTCCTGGACACTTTTTGTGTCATGAACTGATTTAGACAGTTTGCAAACTTATAAAAACAAAAAATTCCTGAACTCCTAGGCGATTTTTTTTTTACGAACTGTTTTGGACAATTCATGAATTGTTTTGGTATTGAGAGTTATCATACTCCAACTTATGCTTTTTGGTTCCATTACAACTTAACCATTTTTCTTGAACTCACCACTTGGCGCACATTTATGTGGTTGCATATTTCTTTTTTGTGATTCAAAGCAAACTTTTAAAATGCTTACATGATTAATCTATATGGAGAAGTTAAACTTACTTGGTAACAAAGTAATTCGTAAACACGAAAACAAGTTCACCGACTCATTTTTGTTTGTAAGCCACCAAGCCATGTTCGTCAATATAAATAGAGGACGAGCAAACTAGAATCTTAATCCTAGTACTTATGTATCCTAGTTACGGTTAGAGTCGTCCTTTAAAAACCTAGGTTTCTTGTGGAGAAATTGTATTAGGTTACGATTTTTAAAGTCTTCACTAAGGGATTCGTGAAGCCCGGTCAGACTATTTGTTACCTGATAGATCTTTGTTATTCGGATCTTGTTCTTAATGAGTATTGTGATTCCATAAAATAGATATCTAAAACTCTTCTTTTTGATTTTCTTAGATTGTTCTTGTGAGGTAGATCGATCAGGCATCTTTCTAACCTTTTGAAGAGAGTAAGCTATCCTAATTATTGAAGTTTTCTTGATAGTTTCTTTACCTTGAAGATCCTTAAGCAAACAGATTTACATTACCTTGATAGAATATCTTTCTAAAGGAAATCAAATAGCTATCTGTTAGAGGCAAAATAGTTAAAAGTCTTCAATTAGGTTGAAGCAGACTCCTAAGCCTGTAAAGGAAGTTAGCTAGAGGAATCAATTTGTGTAGGGTCTTACGAGATCCAAGAGATGTAAAGGAGCACGCCTGAAGCTGAATTGCCCGTAGGGTCGACTCGGTCTCAACTACATTCCGGTCCGAAGTCTACGTCCCGGGATTTTTCTGCACATTGCAGTTTTCTTAGTTAACAAAATTTCTGGTATCTTGTGTTATTTCTTTTCCACATTATATTGTTTATCTTATAATAATTTAATAGAATATTAATTCCAAGAGTTCACTCTATTAAAGAATTACAATCATTTGACAATAAGTTGGTGGGTAGCCTGGCAACAAGCTGGGCACCAACACCCTTTTGGATAGCTTACCCTATTCTATGAAAAGAGCACCGCCTAATTTATAACTAGCGTCATGATTCTTGATACAATTCTTTAACCTCTTCAGGAAAATGATAGTTTCTTCCCCCAACTCGCCCAAAGTCGAGAAAGCTAAAACACCTAAACCATAACCGTGCAGGGTGCACTTGTCAAAATGTTTTTTGCGTTTACACGAAGTAGCATTAGATATTGCATGGCCGGGTATGAAAGTTTGAACTCCACCACCAGTGAAAAGAGAAACACCAGTAACATCGAAGCAGACATCCTGACCGTTCTCCCAACCGTAAACAAGAATATCCGTTGAAGTATCATTGTCCGATAGAAAGCCATGGGCTACCTCTTTCCTAGCATCCCTCACAAGATCATGGCGAAATTTGAGACCAACATCACTAGCACAATTCAAAGCATGATCCCCAAAAATATCCATAAAAATATCACAAGTAGTACGTTAAACAACCTAGAAAGTTTTCAAGCTCAAAAACTTACAAAACCTACAAGATTTATTTATTCTTGAGAATTTGTATCTTGAAATATAGATTACAAGACTTGTTCTTGTTGGAATTTGGTTTGTATACATTTCAGGTAACTAGGTTGATTCTTGGATATTGATTTTTGAGATCGTCCAAGTAAACTTGTGTACATATCAGATACATGATCTCAATTGTTGATTTACAATACTGATTGTATCCAGTTTGTCCATATAGGTTTCTGAACGAAAAAGATCATGGTCTACTTGATACTCGAATTATGGTTGTTATATATTAAAGTAATTGCACTTGCATCTTAATCAAGTCTTGGTAAAGATCCCATAGTCAGTTCGAATCACACTTTGACAATACCAAGATCGCCCTGTTGAAATAACAAAACATGATAAACAAACTTGAAAGTGATTATAGATTCAACAATCTATCGTTACAAACAAATTAGACAAGGTAAGAAGAGGCAAAATTTGAAAACTGAGTTGACTCAGTAATCACCCGATTTAAAATTTTCGAAAAATAGGAAAAGAAAATAAAACGAAAATCATACTCCGTAGTTTATGCTTTCTTCTTTAAACTTACTTTACGCTAGCTAACATAACCAACCATCACTGGCTCACAAAATCTCAAATTACGGTTCAAGTAGTTACTCATTCGAAGGCGTATAAGTTGCGAAATGACATACCTTTAAAATACAACACAGTTGGCAAATTTTATATCGTTGAAAAATATTTTAATAAAGATATACAAGTATCGACGTGACTATCAAATTATATATATTTCTTAAATTAAGATTTAGCAATGGTAATTGATTAGGAAGGTAAATTTAGAAATGTAACCTTATCCTACATTAATTACCAATTTATTTGGGAAGAGAAAAAGTAAGGAAATACTAAATAGTCATTTATGATGATCCACATGCTGTATAACTGTAACCTTAGTCTAAGTTGTCGATTTTTAACGGGGTGATTTCATCCGCCACCTTCAAGTTCCCTATCAAACGAGCAAAAAACACCATCTGTTGCTCCAGAGTATATTTTATGTTCTCAGCCTGTGTATATAAATGTAGATATTAATATAATCTTCGTTTAAGTCCTGCCTTATGATTGAAAGACATGCTTATTAATTAAACCATGATAAAATGTTCATTCATACCTTACGAAATCCATGTTGCTCTCCTTCATACTCTACCAGTGCAACAGGAAGCCCTTTTTGTTTCAGAGCTGTATAAATTTTACGAGCTTGATCTGGAGTCACAACCTGCATCAAATAAATTTCAAGTTCTTTGTATTAGTTTACAGTGAAACACGACTGCCAAAAACAGTAAACACAAGCCTAAGTTATGTAACTGTGTACCTTATCCTCTAATCCTTGGAATAGAATCACAGGGCAAGAAAATTTATCAACAAAGTTGATTGGCGACCTCTCAAAGTAAGCTTCTTCGCTACCTGTAGCCAGAGGAAAGAGTGAGCTTAATAGTTCAATCATTTTGATCTAATGACCTCATTTTCAAATGCACAATTGCTTACCAACAAGATTGTCGGTATAACGGGACTCAAATTTGTGCGTGTCTGTCTTCAAAGAGTTCAAGTCTGCAATCTGTAAATCAAAAGTACAGGTAATGGATTGTTACTTGCTAGTCATCTGTAGGTCCATGCTGAGTAAGATAACAATAACTTCCTGTCAATAGTGAGAAAGTTAATAAACATCTATCAACATTTGACATCACCAAGATTGATGAGATCCAAATTCTCTCAAGCCAATGAAGTGTGATGTAAGGAGGAGGACGGATCACTCACACCATACAAGGAAGCACCGGCTTTGAACGTTTGTCTAAAAGCTAGAGAAGCTAATGTTGTGTAACCACCGGCGGACCTTCCAGTAATACAAAGTCGTTCTCCATCTACCTTTCCACTATCCACCTTCAAAATTCACACTATTTTGTCAATATTGTACTACAATGTTGACCTAGCATGCCCCTTCACTACGAATTTCAGTAAAGAAGAGAGTAAAAAAATACCAAGAATTTAGCACAACTGCAACAGTCATTGACATCAACAATACCCCAACTTCCCAACAGTCGCTCACGAAATTCCCGGCCATAACCTGCCAATGACATCATGACACCTTTAACGCAGTATCATGGAATAATATGAATAAAAGGCACCAGTTTCATCAATCTATATCTGGTTTCAACCAAGAAAGCCTATGCACAGAACCTATTCCTACAGAAGGTATGAACCCAAACTAGGCTGAAGGGCTAACCTGTACTCCCTCCATGGTTAACATCCACAAATGCCCAACCTCGGCTGGTCCAGTATTGGATATTAAGATCTAAGATGGCACGTGATTCAGCTGTAGGACCCCCTGCAAAATGTTCAGATTACATATCACCATAAGGATGGCATTTGACAGCTTCCATCATTATGTAATAGCTCAGCAGTACAAGGAAAAGAAAACTAAAACAATAAGAACAAACAGACAAATTTCAGATATTTGGGTAATCGGGTCTGTGCACTTGATTTTGACCAGTTTAGTTCTTGGGTACTGGAGCAGTCATTAACATCTAGGTTTTCTTCATCCACAAGACACAATACTGTATATATGTAGATATTGTGCGAGGGGTCTATATTATGCAGTGGTCTTGGAGGTGTTTGGGTACTGACTTCCATTATGAAGCTTAAACACTCTACTTTGTGAAGGTCAATGGCATAATGGTTAGTAACTTTAAATCAGGAGCCAAACACAAAATAAATAAATAAGGGGAGAAAATTGAAATTCCCATAGATGGTTGAAATAGTAACTATTATAGTTACCATGGATTTTCAATAACAGGGGAGGCTTTTCTTCCTCACTAGCTTGATAACATGGGTTCGTAGGAGGGTAGAAATAAGCATAAGCCTTCTGACCAGCAACCTCGGTTGGAAACTCAATCGGCTCAGGCATGCTAAAATATGACTTATATTTTGTAATGTCTGGAGAAGAAGACCACATAATCGAGAAATCAACTGCTTGTGATTTATTATCATCTAACACGACCTGCTCAAGTAAACTTTACAATGTTTAGCATGCAGTATCTTGCATATTTGACCAGTTCTCAGCATTTACGCTAGCAAGCAACTTCATGTATTAAAAAAAATGAGATTGACCTTTGCTACAGACAGCGGTTGAGTTCCAGATGCTCCTTCAACATATAAGCAGTCACACCCACAAACCTGCACAAGACCAAAAATGTATTATTAATCTTGTGTAGACCTTATCATCTATTCAAAATATACTCCCTCCGTTTCTGGAAAAAAGTTACTATCACTTTTTCAATTTGGCCTATTGTTAGGCTAAAATGAAAAAGTGATAGTACCTCTTCTCCAGAAACAGAGGCAGTATAATTTACTATTTAGGATGACTAGTTGCAAGAAACCAGTAAAAATAAGATTCACTCACAATATTGCCTATATCTGTGAAGGGAACATCTACCGCTGTCAAAGAGTTCTGAGCATCATCTAATACCCCAAGGTATGACCTACCACTCTGTCTGCACATCATCATCCACGTAATTAAATAAATTTCATATGAATTATCTAATTCAGCAAAGGGTAAAATATTCAATTACGGGAATAATAAAAAAAAGTTACATATACTGATAGACCTGTAATTGCAAGCTATTAGGTTGTTGTTCTCATTGCTCTTAATAAAATCATAGGAGCAAACACCAAAAACCCAAAATGGCTTTGTAAACTCAGCCTCAATGGAATAAATTGACACCACTTCATTTTTGTGTTCAATCTGCAATACAATCAAAAGCATAGAATAAATGCACACACATTGGATAATTGTTTATCAACACTGAAAGACATGTTTAGCAATCCACAAAAATTTTAATGCGTCAAGTTATTACACTTTCAGTTATCAATTAGATTTTGTAAATAGAATCCAAGTTGTCGAATCAGCTTAGTTAAAGAATCCCACAGAGTGATTCGAGTCAGATTTGATAAAAAGTTTATATTGGGTCCAAATAGACCAAGTTGCAATAAGCATTGAATGACAACAACAGAGCTAGAGTCAATAGAAAGCTTTGCAATATATTTGACATATACATATTAAAGTGAGTTACCCATTTATAAAGGTTCCAGAAACCATTTTTCCTGTCCGTTATGAAAAATAATTCCCCTGCATATAGCACACAATACACATTATGCCAAGCACAAGGAACACAATTTCATCGTATATAAGTAGATTACAATACTTGTACATCGAAGTCCCTTCGTTCAGTAATACAAGAGAGTATGTTAAGTACCTTTGGGCGACCACTTGGGCTCAGATGGAGACTCTACCAGCGTAGGATCACCACCAGCAACACAGATCTTTCTGGAGATATCTCTATACAAGGTAAAAGAACCACAACTAATCAATATAACAAACAAAGATAGACTTCACTTCACTAAGAGGCAAACAAAATCAAGAAACATACACACCCATCCTTGGAAATATAACCAACCCAAAGTTCTGCCTTATCCCACTGCATGTTGGGGTGACCCCATTCGATCCATGCCAGTCGCTCTCCTTTGGGGTCCACCCGTGGAAAGGCGTAGAAGTCATTGCCACCGACTAATAGTTTAGGATCTAAAATTCATAACATCCAAAAAAGCCAATTACCAGTGAAACAGTAAAACCAACACAGAATAATAAGCAACTAACAAAAGTTTAACATTCCTCCAGAAACTGATTACTGATAAGCAGAGTAAGTGTATCACATACAAGTCAATGATTCTATAGATTCTTACCTTGTTTAATTCCATCACTAAGGCTGACAGATACAATTGTTGTAATCGCATTTAAGCTACTTTCACGATGATCTATCAAAGGACAACATAACTCGTCACGAGCTTAGGAATGGCACCAGCAATAAAAATAGATTACATTTCAGTTAGATTCAAATGCGTTTTAGTAGCCTACCTTCCATCACTGTGATGTAACTGTTGGAGCGTGAATCAAACACTCCATCTGCATAACGAACCAGAGATCCGCCATAATCTGGAGTAATTGGCAAGGGAGAGGAATCTGCTAACCACAAAGGAAATGTTAATCTGCTGACTCTCGGTATGATAAACAATTCAGAGTTTTTCCCGTGCGAATCTAATAGTTGATTTACAAATCCAAGAAACAGCAGTTTCTCATATCAAGGAACTGGGCCGCTCGAGGATAGGCATATCAAATATGTAAAACAAGGAGACCGAGACTATGCCCCTTGAAAGCATGCTCCACCAAATAAAAAACCTAGGAGTGGATGTAGACAAATAATCTAAATCGTCAAGTACAATCCCTAGTACTAGTAGTATCTCAAGCAGAGCTAGCAGGATAGTTGTTAAGATGATTACAATTTCAAGTAAGTCACCGTAGTTTATTAAGCAATCCATTTTTTGTTCTAAAAGGAATAAGAAATCAAACCTCCAATAATCTGCTTGTAGAGTCTTTGATCTTTATAATTAGAGAACACGATAGCATCCCCAGAAATTGTAAAAGCTTGACCTCCATACTCATTAGCTAATGTCCTCACTGCAAACTCTTTTGGAGTGATATCAATTGGTTCATCTCCATATTTATCCGCCTCCTTAACAAGAACAGCTCTCCTGAAAATTCATTTTTTTCACAGAAAAACCAAATAGTATACAATAATCAGCAAAATCAAACCATAAATCTATCCGCACTCGGAGCAAACTATAAATCATACTCACCTACACTTCGCTTAGTTTTCAGAAAATCATGATTATGTGATTGAACGACTTGGATCAACTGGGTTTTAGGGTTTTAACATACACACAAAAACAAAACAAAAAAAAGAAAGGAAAAATTTATACCCAGCTTCGTTAGGGCGAGTTTCAACCCAAAGGAGGTGGCCATGTCCATCAACAGCAATACCACCTAAGCGTTTGTCAGCTCCAGAAACAACATCAGCTGTGATAGGTGATTTCCAGGAACCATATGGAGCAGTTATCTTCTTGTTTTCCATTTTAGAATCTCTTCCTCCTTCAGCTTGACCTAAGTCCAGAGATGATGAGATTGTGGAAGATATCGACCTAGTACTACTTGGTATAGTAATCTTGGATCTTCTTCTATTCCTGCTGCAATTCTTATAGAAATGATGGTTGAATTTTGAAATACAAGTAGAAAATGGCAAATGCGTTGCTCGACTAGTGAGCTTTGTTACGGCCCATGTAGCCATTCTGTTTTTCTTGTCAGTCTTGGTTTGGTTTTTGTAACCTCTTTACCGTCTACTGATTATTTTTGTTGCAAGGCAAATATCTTATCTTCCTTGGGGTGCTGAGAGTCACTCTGGTGGTTTTAATTTTATAAGAAGCTGAAATGGTTATCTGTTAATGTTGAAGATTAAGAATCGTCAGTTCTCTTCAAATTGTAGCAAATTTGAAACTGGGAATAGCCAAGGAAGCAAAAATGTCATGGCAGAGAGTGCCAATTCTGGATGTCAATTGTAATATCAAGCTTGCTTATGAATTTAGCCCTCCAGGAAGATTCAAGGAATAAGATACCACAGGATACAAGAATTTGGTTCCGGTTGAAAACGCATAGAATATATACCTCACCAGTGTATGAGTAATACGCATAGCATATATACCTCAAGCACAAATCTGCATAATTCTCTGTATCACCAAAACCCCCATCCAAGGATTGAAGTACAAAAAGCTTTCCAGCAACTCTTGCCCTCTCTTTTTTTTAATTTCTTTTTCTTCACGAAAAAAACAACTAATAGTCATCATATAAAATCTCATCTGAACTACCAAGAACATTTCAATTAGCATGTACAGCCAATAGTAATTACAGTTGTAACTATTTTTAGGAATTGGAATGATAATCTAAAATATCTTCTTTTATTGACTGCTGAAAGTTGCAGTACCAGAAAGTAATCAAATTCAGATAATCTTCAAGCATGACGATGCAACTAACCAGAATTCTTGTCACCTCCGAAGCCCGTCTTCAGAAATCCAGTTTCATCGAGATGGCTCACATCACCCCAAACTTTTATGACCCAGTGTTCACCCCCATCAGACAAGTGAAAAATGTTCACGGATGTATTCAGTATCTTACCCTGACGTTTTCCATTTGGACAAGCTCTCCAGTAAAGTTCTCTCAGGACACCCCCATGTGTAACTACAACTACACGCTCACCTGCAAAAGATTGTAGACAGGAACATAACTTTTTAAGCTTCAAACACCGATACCAGTAGAGCAAGAAAATACACAGATGAAAAAGGAGAGTGTCACACCTTTATGTTTCTTGCCAATTCTTTGCAGTGCAGATGTACATCTGTCGTGCAATTGCTCCAAGCTTTCACCTCCACCCTAAATGATGTCAATGCAAAAATTTGAGTAAACACAGCTGTTTGCAGGTAATTTGATACTTTTTCTGGGTACTGGCTCAGGAAAAGGAGAAGCTTGTAATATTGAAAATCTTTAGCGCGTATGTTTCAGAGTGTCAACAGAAGTAGATAGCACAAATAAGCAATAAAAGAAAAGGATGTTAACATTCCCTTCAGCGACAAAGCCTCTGGGGTACAAATCAGAGACAGGAAGTCAAAATAAGTTTTTTTGTTACTTTGAGATGTGCTCCTCATGTAATAAACAAACATCCAGAGGAAAATCAAACTTTATCTTTCAGATATTTGCCATGTTTTCTGGGCAGCAGCATTAGATATAAAAACATATGACATTTCTGATGTTTCTAGGTAAGGTAATCTGTTCTAATAATCACAATCAAAGTCATGGTGAAGTTAAGGAATAGTCTACAGAATGTGCAAACTAATCAGCAACAGATTAGCAGGACCCAGTTACTTACAGGGATAGCCTCGTCTGTCCTGCCAGATACAAATGCTTGATAGGCTTTAGGCTTGATGTTGGCTGCTTCCTTCAAGACTAGACCTTGAAGATCCCCGAGATGTCTTTCCCTCAGGTCTGGATCTTGGATAACCTGAAATGGATATAAAGTTAGCTATGAAGATATCAAGACAACCTAAATAGTGGATACCACAATACTGAATAGTGGCATATGTTGCTAACCAAAGACGCAAAGCAGAAAAACAACACGGCTCTCACTTATGGCCTAAAAACATAGTTGTTACACTTCTACCAAAACTATATCTTCTATGACTCCTTTAAAATCAAAGAACTGTCTCAATGTCGGTTATGCAGTGATTAAGAATTACATTAACTTAAAGTACCTAATAAACTACTAAACTGATCATAGCAAGGTAACATTCAATTACGAAAAGAACTAAGATAGGATCTAGTTGAAAGTCTTAGAGAAAGAGACAACCTAATAAAATTTCAGACTTCTCATCTGAATATCGTATAGATAGTACCACAACTTGTTTCACATGAATTAGCAATAAGTCAATAACAACATTACATCTGTATCAATCACTCAATATACCAATAACTTGAGAAAACTGATACAAGAGTTGTACCTCGAGATTACCAAATTTGCTAGAAATTATCTGAGCAGTCTCAGAAGCTCTTTTCAAATCGGATGCGTAAACAGCAGAAATTTTAGATTCTTTCGACAATCGATCCGCCACCTTCAAGAAAACCATACCCATTATAATCCTACTGCCAAAATTGAAAAAAAGAAGAAAAAGAACATACACAACAATGCAATACATATAAAAGAAACAATAACTTACTGCAGCTGCTTGTTGCCTCCCAACCTCATTCAAGTCAGCATCCAAGTGTCCCTGTTAAAGCAAAATAAATCATTACAAATCCATGGTACTTATCCACAATTAAAAACATATAACATAAACATAAAAACATGCATTGAAAACTGATATTGAAATTGGATAAACAAAAACACGGATTTTTTTTTAGCAATTTTATGATCGGAATGAAGAAATTGACCTGGTATATTCAGTCACTAGGACAAAAAAACTAAATCACGATAAAGTTCTAATCATGTCTATATCTCAGATTACAAGATCTAGATCAAATCATTTTTATAAATTTAAGTGAAACTGAAAATTACCTGAAGTCTTCCATCAGAATTCCAAGTTGTTTCTCCATGTCGAACCACAATAATCTCAGCGTAATCAGAATCGCAGTTAGACTCAGACCTAAGTAGTAAACAACAGTAAAAATCATATATCCAAAAATAAGTAGTTACTTTCTTAAATGAAGACGGATCATACCTCAAATCGGAGCTACAAACGGGCTCAGCCATTGTTAGGATTAGGGTTTGTTTGGTGGTTTGGAAAATGAGAGATTTACTTTTGTCGACTGTATAGAGACTGAGTTTTTCCCTCGCGGATTTAAAGGAAGATGAGTTGAAGAAGATGGGTTTTCTCCAAAACCGATGCGCGTGCAAAGTAAGCATCACACATGTACTACATCCTGCGGATATACCGATCTAAATAAAGCGGGAAATATCAGACGATGGGCTCACATGTTGCTATGACCCAAGAGGCACATAAGGCCGGACACACGTTTTGAGGTGAGCAACGGATGGGTGGATGCGATTTGGTACCACCCGCGTCCAATCCATTAAAATAACAGATTTCATAAATGCATCCATATCCAGTCTATACGATATGTTTGGTATCCACAGGTGAACGGATAAATCGAGCAGATGCGGGTGGATTGGCGGATTTCAGAACATAATTACAAACGATTAATATTAATACTTAGTGATAAAACTTAAAAAAATCTTCTAACTTTTCATGGAGAGAGAAAGAGCAAAAAAAACTGCTCTCTTTGTATCTCGACAGAGAGATGTTTAGCTTATCAATGGAAATCTTAGGAAACAAGGAAGGAATCAGACTGGAAGAAGAAATGGCCTAGAAGAGAAGTGGAAGCTTCTTTTCTGTGTGAAGACAAAGAAAACGAAAGAGGAAGATATCTAAGGATTTCAAGAGTAAGGAGAGGTGATACTGCAAGATCTTATGCTCTTTGTGTACCTTGTGGGCATAGCTGTTATTACTGGGCTATTCTCTGCAAAGAGATCCTCAAGGTGCTGAAGAAGAATAACTTGCTAAGGAAGACAAGAAAAATCTTACCATCAGATGCAGATTTTGAGGTCTCTCTGCCTAAAGAGAACATATTAATAAAAAATCTTCTATCGGTTTAATCATTGTTGATGGTTTTGTGTCAGGCGGCAAAGAATTGTTAGGGAGGTTAGAAATCAGATGCAATGGGAGTCTTTCACAGACTTGGAAATTATTGATGACCAATCAGCAAAAATGACATGATCATTGGCTTGACTTATGGAAGCCTAAATTTTTGTTGTTGGATAATTCTGTTGTCCATATCTCTCAATTTCACGAAGATACTTTGAGGAAGAACCTTCATAAGAAAACTGTCAAATCCATCTTTATTAGAGACAATATTATTCCGATTAAAGTTACGTCAAGATTTGGGAAGTGGCTGAAAATCAGAGGTATTCCCCTGCGAAATTGGAGCTACAACTTACTTAGATCCGTAAGCGAATCATTGTGTGGTTTCATTGAGGCATCAACTAGCTCACTACAATTAGAAAACTGAAAATAAATAAATTACAATCTCTGTCAAAGGAGATTTCTCGATGATTCCGGAGGTTCTCATGGTTGAAGAAGGAGACCAAAGATAGGCTGTCTCGATCGAATGAGATTTCAAATTTGATCCTAATAATAAGGCTACATTAGAGGAGTATAATCGATTGATTACTGAGTTTGACAAAAACAGAAAGTTTCAAATTCAATCCAATATTATTCCGCTTTTTCAGGGGTTAAATCGATTCAGATTAATGGATCGGAATCGGGGTTAAATCATGACTTCGAAATCCGTAATGGTAACTGGGTTTATCAACCTAAGCATATGCCATTTTCAAATCCGATATCTCCTGGTGGGTCTCCGTCAAGAAGAGCAGCTCAGGAGGCTGGGCCTACTCACTTTAAATCTCATGGTTTGAGTAATATCATAAAGGGAGTTAATACTCAAACAGATGGGATTATAGGTGTTACTTCTGCATCTAAGTTGCATGGAAGTGGAGGTGCAGTCCCCTTATTTCATTGTAGAGGTAAACCTACGCTACCAATAATCATCGGTCATTTGATGAGGAGGGTGAAGGGGATCCCAACTCATCAAGATTAGAGATAATTGATAACTTGTTGGCTGCTGAATCATGTGGGTTAGAAGAGGTGAATGGAAGGGAATGTGAAGTTCTTACACTTTCTAGTATACAAATTGATACAGTTAGTCGTGGTTTGCTTATCCCAGAAGTATGTAGAAGGGAAGGTGATGTTCCTATTGCTTATCAGGAGAAGAACAACCATTTGGTTTCGAAAGCAAAAGGAGGGTTTTCTTCCTCAAGTAATCTTGAAGACCTTCAAATGGTTTTGCATGAGAACTCTGTTGACGAAGCTATGGTTTGTAAATCACCTGATAAAGTTCTGGATACTCTACCACTTGGCACAATATCTGATAATTTATTTTTAGTGGTGGAGGATTATATTGTCATCAATCTTGGTGATATTCAAAACAAGAACATTGAATCAAATGAAGTGATATTTTCCATTTCTAAGCTGGTATTTGAGTTGTGTTGCAGGTTAGGTGGTATTAAAACAAAAGATGAGAAGGAAGCTAATGAAGTCATTGTTGAAATACTTTTTAAATACAGGCATAAATATAAAGCTATTGAAGCTAGTAAAAAGATAATTGTGATTCAAATAATTCAGTTAATTCAAGAGAGCTGAATGATGAGGTTGAAGAAGTTTTCTCAAGGGAGAACCTGTTGGGTGATGGGAACTAAATTCATCAACTGGAACATTAGGAGGTTAAATGATTATTATAAGAAAATAGTTGTGAGAGATTTGATTGCTGCTCACAAATGTCTTATGTGCTATTCAAGAAACTAAGTTGGGTAATTTTTCTTCTTGGTTTGTAAAACAATTATGCTAATTTTTGATTTGAATTCATTCATTCTCAAGGTACTTCTGGTAACAATGGAGGTTTAATTAGTATATGGGATAATGCTTTGTTAGAACTGCTTGATAAGATACTTGAACACAATTCTATCTCTTGTCTTTTTAGGTTCAGTAGTAATGATTTAAATTTATCATAACTAATGCACATTTACCATGTGATTATAAATTAAGGGATGTCTTTTGGAATAATCTGGATGATATAATGAGCTGGTATTCTGAAGCTTGGTATTTGATGGGAGACTTAAATGCAGTTAGAAGTGATGCATAGAGAAACAAGCTTGGAGGTGACACAAGAAACATTAACTTTCTAAATGACTTCTTAGCTGATCGGGAATTAATAGACTTGCCTTTGAATGGAGGCTCTTTTACTTGGAGCAACAAGCAAGATGACCCATGGCTTTGTAGACTGGATATAACTCTGGTTTGTACTGCTTTTGATGTTAAATTCTGTAATGCTACTCAAACAACCTTGTTAAGAACTATTTCCGATCATAATCCTTTGCTTTTTGAATCGACTCCTCCTATTAGAAATATCTCAAGTTTTAAAAATCGAGAGTCACTGGTTAAAACACCCTGATTTTTTGAAGCTAGTTGAACCTTGGTAAAATGCTATGTTTTTTTCTGGCATACCTGGATACGTTTTTTCAGGAAATTACAAAATTTGAATTTTTTTTCTTAAAGTCTTGGAGCAAAGCCACCTTTGGTCATGTTAAGAAGCAAGAGGATGAACTGAAAGAGAAAATAAAAAAAATTCGAAGCTAGCTAAGGAGAATGATGTTTTGACAAACCTGCAAATTGAGGAGAGATAGATAATCTTTAGTTAAGTTTAACAATGTTAAGATAAATAGAGCTAGAATGGCTTATCATAAAGCTAAAGTTAGAGGCTTTTAAGAGAGTGATAAGAATACTCAGTACTTTCATAGAATTGCTCATGCTAAGAGAAAGAGAAATTGTATAACAAGGTTGGAAATATATGGTGTTGATGTTTCTAACCAAGATGCAACAAAGGAGGAGATTAAGACATATGAAACTGAACTATTTACAACTTCCAATTCTGTCTCTCTTTCTTTTGATAATATGGAGTTTAAAACTTTAGAAGGTACTCGAAGAAACTGGATGGAAAGAGCTTTTGATGAAAAAAAAGTGGTAATGGCTATAAAGAAATGTGGCAACAATAAAGCACCTGGTCCAGATGGCTTCAATATTGAGTTTTATAGAGCTTGCTGGAGTTTTTTGAAAGGAGATATGATGGCAGTTATCAATGAGTTTTACAACAAAGGAAAGCTAGATTGAAGATTAAATATATTTTTTCCTTAAACTCATCCCTAAGAAGGAAGATTCAGTAATACTAAAGACTTCAGACCATTAAGTCTTATCAATAGTTTATTAATATCCAGGGTTCTTGCTGAAAGAATGAAGGTGGTAATTCCTGGTTTTATTTCTAATGCTCAAGGGGTTTCATCAAAAAGAAAAAGATTCTTGATGGCATTTTAATTGTTAAGGAATGCATTGATAGTATACTTAAGCAAAAGAAACCTGGTATTCTTTGTAAGATAGATATTAAAAAAGCTTTTGATAATGTTAGTTGGAATTCTTTATTTGCTATTCCGAAGAAAAATGGGTTTAGAGATGAAAAAGCGGGGGTACAACAACCACACCCAATATTTCGTTTGACAATCTGAATAGACAAACTCCAATATACTTTCAAGAGAATCAACTAGACAGTCAGACTCAATCTAGAGAAAAGTATATCAAAGAGTTTTATATATCTATCTCTTAATTCAATCTACAATCAGCAAATAGGAATTTGCGAGCCCGATTGAATATAAGAGAAATAACTTGAACGATACCAAAGACCAATGTTCAAGGATCAATTAATTTTAATCAACAACTAAAGGTTTGATTTCCCAATCGATCGATTAAACGCACTACCTGTGATATTTCTATTATATAATAAAATATAATGCGGAAAAGAAATAACACAGACACCAGAAGTTTTGTTAATGAGGAAACCGCAAATGCAGAAAAACCCAGAGACCTAGTCCAGTTTTGAACACCACACTATATTAAGCCGCTACAGACACTAGCCTACTACCAATGAACTTCGGACTGGACTGTAGTTGAACCCTAATCAGTCTCACACTGATTCAAGGTACAGTTGCGCTCCTTACGTCTATGATCCCAGCAGGATACTACACACTTGATTCCCTTAGCTGATCTCACCCACAACCAAGAGTTACTACGACCCAAAGTCGAAGACTTGATAAACAAATCAGTCTCACACAAAAAAGTCTATAGGAATAGATAAATCTGTCTCCCACAGAAATACCTACGAGTTTTGTTCCGTCTTTTGATAAATCAAGGTGAAAAGGAACCAATTGATATACCGGACTTATATTCCCGAAGAACAGCCTAGAAACATCAATCACCTCACAATAATCTTAATCGTATGGTAGCGAAACAAGATATTGTGGAATCACAAACGATGAGACGAAGATGTTTGTGACTACTTTTTATCTTGCCTATCGGAGATTAAATCTCGAGCCAATCTAAATAAGATAGTACTCAAACGCGATAGAAACAACAAGATCAGATCACGCAACTACAGAGAAAATAGTTGGGTCTGGCTTCACAATCCCAATTAAGTCGTTAACCTACAGGGTTTCGTGAAAAACCTAAGGTTAAAGGAGAATCGACTCTAGCTTATACAACTAGTATCACACAGGAGGTGTGGGGATTAGTTTTCCCAGTTGCTAGAGTTCTCCTTTATATAGTTTTCAAATCAGGGTTTGCAATCTAAGTTACCTTGGTAACAAAGCATTCAATATTCACCGTTAGATGAAAACCTGATTAGATTCAAGCTAATATCTTTCAACCGTTAGATCGAACTTAGCTTGTTATGCACAAATGAAATGTACCCTCATTTAGGTTTAGTAACCGTACCTAAACGTGTACATCATGTTGGCTCAACCGTAGTTAACCGAGGTTAGCTATATGAACACTCTCATATCAACCTTATTCATCTTAACCATAACTAGTCCAAATGACTCAAATGAAACTAGTTAAAGAGTTGTTCAATTTCTATATTCTCATAGAAGTATACAAGAACACAATTGAAGCAAAATCGGTTTGATTCACTCGAATCAATTCATGAACATTATAGCCACGGTTTGCAAAGAATGCATTCCTTAATACTCCCTCCGTCCCACTATTAAGTGACCTATTTACTCTTAGATTTTGTCCCACTATTAAGTGACCTATATTACTAAACAAGGAGATATTTCTAAAATTATCCTTTTAATTGATTATAAGAAATATGCATAATTTGATAGGCATATATTCGTTATGTAGGTGTTTTAAAATGCTTTTCAATGGTATGAAGTTTGCGAACATCCGTGGTGTAGTTTTTGAGATAAATCATTTCAAAATTTCACTAATTATTATCCATAAGGGTATAATTGTAAAAAATGCTTAAAAGTGCTCTCTTCTCTTGCTTGCCTTAAAAATTATGCAAACTTTAACTAGGTCACTTAATAGTGGGACGGGGGGAGTATATAAATGTATTAGTTCATGAGCCAACCGATTTTAGAACTTTAACCTCTCAATTATGCAAACGGGTACACATACTTAAGTAGCCGGTCTGAGTTTGGGTTCGCCAGTATGCAAACGGGTACACATACTTAGTACACTTCCAAATCCCAACAGAAATTCCTGGACCTATACCTTACGCAAGTATGCGTACCGGTACGTGTACTTGGTACACGGAAATTTCATAACTACAAGTACGCATATGGGTATGCATACTTTAGTTCCGGTCATGGATCACATACATGCAAGAATGCACACTATGTTTATAATCCAATGATGGTTAAGTATTTTAAACTCTATTTCAATCATTGAAACTTTCTTAGAGGATGACAATAGCCGTTTTCACACACTATTAGCATCAAAGCAATTTTTAAGATATTGAAATAATCATAACGAAACATTTCAAGTCTACACCAAATGATTGTATCACACAAACCATGTAAGATGTTATTCGGAAATTTTCACATGATCATCTTTTGATTTTCGTCAAGAATATAAGATAAACTTGGTTAAAGCGAAAGCTTACCAACACATATTCCGAGAAATATGTAAGCGAGTTAAACTCATCTCGAAATCTCAAATGTGTATAATCGACAACTATATAGTAATACGACTTTTGTCTCAATATAGGAGATAGAGTAGAAATAGACTTTCCAAGTGATAGATAAGTTGTAGTCTCCACATACCTTTTGTTGATGAAGTTCCACAAGCTCGCTTTAGTAGTTCTTCGTCTTCAATTGATGAACGCCGTGAAGTCTAATGCTCAACTACACAATCTATCCTAGTCCGAGACATCACTATAAGTAGACAAGAAATCAAGACTTATAGTTTTGATCACTAACATTGACTAACAAGCTCTAGATAGCAACGCTTGCGAGTTCGACCGAGCAATGCTCTAACAATCTCCCCCTTTGTCAATTTTAGTGACAAAACTATCAATACATATGGATTACAAAATAAATAAACTTTGTAGCTTCTCATCCAAATGCTTGATCTCATTGGTTCTTCAACATTACTCGAAATCTTCGTCACTTCGAAGTACTCCAATGATTCCAAATGTGTTCAATTCCGCATCATTGTTGTTGAAGATCCGTAGCTATAACAATGAGAAAACAGTTGCTCTCAATCATTGTTATACAATGTCATAGTATCATTATACAGTATCAAAGTCCAATTGTATCACAACTTTGACAACAATACTATGGTGATATGTATCACTCCCCCTTAGTCAATACTTCATCTTAACATGAAAACCACTCCCCCTTACATAATGATCCGCAAACCATATGTATTTGTAGTGTGAACTACACATTAATTCTCCCCCTTTTTGTCAATATAAATTGGCAAAGGTACGAAAACTAGTGGGATCCTCATGATTTTTTCATAGAGATACTTCATGACCAAAAGAGAACAACATACCAACTTGTTTAGATGTCATCAAATAGCCGAAGCTATATGCATTCATCAAGGAGTTTATAAAGATATAAGATAATCCCTACAATATTCCACAGCCGCACTCCCCACAAAGATTTTGCAATTAAGCACAAGTTCAATTAAGAACTCTCCCCCATAAAATGTCATTCCCGAAAAAACAACAAGAGCGACCTTACTTTTACAAGAAAAGAAGGATTTCTTTGGACATTAACAAATTACATAAGAATATGAATTTGTATCCAAAAATCTCAATTGAATTAACCACAAGGAAAATGATCAATTCAATTGGTCATGCTCAACATAAGAGAACTTACGGAGCAACATAGTACATACATAAGGATGTGGATCAGGGAAAGACCAATACTGAAGAATAATCAAAGATTCATTCTATTTTTCATCACTATTTGCACAATGACATATAATAGACTTATCTTTGTAAAGAAAGTTCATCCTTTCTTCCATCAATATTTGCATAATGACATAAAAGGCTTAACTTTTGTAGTCAAAAGTTCATTCTATCTTTTATCACTATTTTCATACCAACATATAATAGAGATAACTTTTGAACAAGTATGGGACAGTCAAGGTTCTGTAATTGTTACAGTTCGTTAGTAGGAAACTATCCACTAACTGTTTGTAGCCTAATTACGTGACTAGAAGCCATTTTTGGTCAAGTTTTTGATGTTTCCTTATCTAGGCAAGATAGCTATTACTCCAAACATATTTGATTACCATATTAAAGTGTTTGTGATTCCTTCCTAATATAAATTGTGATTTATTCACATAAATACAATATTTGCTAAATTAATTATTATTTAATTATTTTGGCAAGAGTTGTAACTTAGGAAAGACTCCCAAAATTAGGAGAGTCTTGAAAAAGCAAAATAGCATTGCTTAGCTTTCAAATTACCTTTCACTATAAATAAAGGGTTCGTGAGTGCTACACGTTTTTATCCCCTTTGGAAAATTGGTGTAAGCTTCATCAGGTTGTTTTCCATGTCTTCTGTTCTTCGTGAACAAGAGTGAGATAAAAGTCTTTGTATTGGGGATCACAAAGCCGAATTGGATTTAATCTTCGTGATTGATTATACAACTTGTAATCTAGGTTTTTCACCTCTTCTAAGGTTTTTTCTTCTGATATAAAACCATTCAAGAGTTGTTGATCATAAACCCTAGGTTTTGATAGATTTCAGTTTCCGATCGTATACCAACACTTGTTAGTCGAAATCGGAGACTAGAAAGAAAACTTCGATTAAGGTATCTCGTAAAAATCCTTAAGAAGTTTTAAACAAGATATCTCTAGATTTATTCTAGTTGTAGAATTATTAGGTCTCTCTTCCTATTTTTGAAGAGTATAATAATCCCTAATCTACAAGTTTGTTTTGATATTACTTTTACATAGTAATTGTTTTTCTCAAACAAACACAAGATTTCCAAAACCTTGATTTAAATCTAAAGGGAAATCGATTCGGTGTTTTGTGAAAACAAAAGATCGAAAAGTATCAACCGTGTTGTTGTATCTTCTGAAGAGAACTTTGTTCTGCCAGAAGATTTCCGGGAATAACTTCTAAAGAGAATTTGTGTTCTGCTAGAAGTTATACGAGAAGAATTCCTAAAGATAATCGGTGTTCTGCTCGGAGTTCTATAAGTGCTTGAATACAGCTGAAACATGTATTACATCTAGTCCAAATAGGTAATAGGAAATTGGTGTAATAGCTTATAATCAGTGCGTGTTTATTCTGGACTAGGTTCCAGGGTTTTTCTACATTTGCAGTTTTCCTCGTTAACAAAATTATGGTGTCTATGTTATTTCTTTTCTGCATTATATTTTGTTATATAATTGAAATATCACAGGTTGTTCATTGAATCGATCAATTGGGAAATCCAACCTTTGGTTGTTGATTGAAATTGATTGATCCTTGAACATTGGTCTTTGGTACCGTTCAAGTTATTCCTCTTATATTTAATCGGGCTCGCAAATTCCTATTTGCGATCCCTGATTTAAGAGATAGAGATATAAAACTCATTGATATACTTTTCTCTAGATTGAGTTTGACTGTCTAGTTGATTCTCTTGAAAGTTGTTTTGGGGTAAAAACTGATTCTGCCATTTTTGGTAAATTTGGGTGTGTTGATGAGAAACGAATTCAAACCCTAAACAAATGTACTGCACATGAGTACTTTTAGATTCGAGAGATCAATCTGTAAGACTCTGGCCTAAACCAAGAAATGGCCATTCCAGATTCAATTCGGTCACAAAGTGAAGGAAAAGGGTTGATCTTAGGGAGGGAAGCGAAGAAGGTGTTCGAAATCAGAATGTTGAATTATGAAGGTGTGGCTGTTTTATGACTTGTATCAGAATGTAGAACTGGCTTGCAGAACGTAAGCTGTCAGTTCTTGGTGTTTTCTGGATACTTGTGTTAATAACACTTCTGTTTTTTGAAAATAGGTTGAAAAACCTATTTATACAAGTCATTGAGCGCACTCCTGATCTCGTAAAAATTGGAGGCAATTAAGTAGTGGAGAAGTGGGGTTGTGCAAAAGGTGGTGACCATCACGTTTCCATTATATGGGAAGACCGGTCACCCTTTCACCTACTAATCCCTCATCGCTTAACCGTCCACATTTTTATGACACTTTCTCGTAATGGACGCGTTGCACGCCCCACGCCGTAAACCACAAGACCAATACCCCGGTAAGCATCCCCCAGTTTGTGACATGTTTGATGTCTCGAGTGAATGGGTCAAGTCGTGAAACTTGCCGCTTAAAGTAGCACATAGTGCTTTTAGGTCAAATAATAAAATTATTTGTGAGATCAATATTCATAAAGCATTGTTTATAATTGATGCACATGAAGCATCACTTTTAAACAAACTGCTGAAAACAATCGATGTGCAGGAAGCATCGTTGTTTTAGAGTTAGTCCAAATTAGTCGCGAGTTGAATGTCTTAAAAAAAATCGTGATTGGCCACCTTTGTGCGATCGTTTGGGAACCCTATGAGAAAGCCACAACTTGGACGATCATTCCCCAAGTGTGAGGAGGGATGTCCGGTGATTACAGCGATACCCTGTCGGCCACCTTTCATGCTGAGCCTCAGTCCCCAAGTGTGGTTTACGTGGTTCTATCCTGTATGGTCGATGGGTTGACCATGATGAGGATATCACCCTCTTACATCCATGCTGATGACTATGTACAAAACAGGTTGGCTAGAGCTTGGATGGCTACGATCACGATCCTTGACAGGGACGAATAATGACTACAGGCACAAATCTTGGCAGTGACGAGTGGTGGCTACGACCATGGATCTTGAAAGAAAGGAGTGGCAGCTACGAGCACGAACCTTGGTCGGCCACGACCATGAACATTGACGGGATTTGATAAATCACGTATGTAAGTTTGCTACCTCCCTTCTTTAGTTATGGTGAAGCATCTCCTCCCTGATTCCCTTTGTGCGGAAACTCGCCTATTATTGCTTGAATAAATGCTCCATCATGGTCTGTACGGTTTTGTGGACGGAATCCCCAGAAACTATGCAACTCCTGACCGGAAGAGGATCCCTGTGCTCCTTCAGTACCTAATTTAATTTCCCCTGCATCCACCTTCTTCTTGGAATTTGTTGCAGTCACTGGTTGGGTGATTAACGAACCTATGGCAATATTTGGTATTAGCCATTTCTCTCTCGGTTGATGGACATCATAGAAAAGGTAGCTTGATAGCATCATCTTTAATCCATGCTTCTAGGAGTTTGATTACCTCAAGTTTGGAGAGCCTCTCCCGTCTCTTGTTGCTGAACATGAGTTTTAGTGACGGATTTTCGAGGTTGAGCTGTCTGCTGCGCTGGTGCTGCACGTTTGGGTGGTTGTTCTGCAACTGGATCTTTTCGCTTTCCTCAAGTTGTTGTTCTGCAATTGGAGTTTTAGTCACGGATTTTCGAGGTTGAGTTGTCTGCTGCGCTGGTGCCGCACGTTTGGGTTGTTATAAGCGTGGTGAGTGTCATATTGTTTGTTGATGAGATGTATGTTTCCCTGAGTCTCACGAGTATCTTCATTCCTGGCGGGCCTGATTCCTTCCATCCAGGATGGTGCTGTTGTAGCCAACCGATTAGCATCTTCATGAAGTTCAGAGAATGTCCAGAAGTGCAGGTTCTCCAATAAAGCGCGATAGACAGGTACCATGCCATTAATGCATAACTCCAATAATTGATGTTCAGTCACATTTGGATCATAGTGCTTGAATCCAATTGGCTATGCTGTTTGGTGCAATGTTGTTGTACCAGGTGTACGCCCAGTATCGTCATAAAGGGAGAACTGGAGAGAATAATATCCTCTTAGAAGGAGAATTCTTTATACATCAGGAGGATAAGGAGGTTGATACTGGTACATGTTCGTCGGGTTTTCTTTGCCTCGATTTTGGAGAAGTCATTCCATATCCTCACGTATGATGAAATTGGATTGCTGATTCCGTTCCAATGGGCGTTCAGGAGCAACGAGAGCCTCTTCATTTATAAAAGTGCGTCCTCTTTCTGAGTCGTAGCCACGTCAGTCTGAGCCTTGGCGAGAACTTCTTATCTTTCCATCAAATCAACAATGGTAATAGGGTATTGGCTTCCTCGGGCTCCTCCAGCCTCTCGTTCTGATGGAGGAGTTGCAGTAGCTCTGGTAATAATTGGGGGCGTTACGCTCGAAGAAACATTAGGAAGGGTGGCAGCGGCTCTGGCTCTGGTGATAGGAGGCGTTACGCCTGGAACATTTCCTGCACCGCTGGTGTTAGTGGTAAAGGATGTAACACCATGAGATGCGTTGATCGCGCTGGTAGGCGGTATATTGGTGTCACCGGCAGAAATGTTGACGCCAAGGGTGTTGTCAGCGCCAGTAACATCAGGATTTGTTGTTGATCCAGACCTAAGATCCACCATCTTGAATTTGAGAGAATTGAAATGAAATCGAAAGTTGATATTGCAACCGAGAGATTAATCTCCCACTGTGGTCGCCAGTTGTTTTGGGGCAAAAACTGATTCTGCCATTTTTGGTAAATTTGGGTGTGTTGATGAGAAACGAATTCAAACCCTAAAAAAATGTACTGCACATGAGTACTTTTAGATTCGAGAGATCAATTTGTAAGACTCTGGCCTAAACCAAGAAATGGCCGTTCCAGATTCAATTAGGTCACAAAATGAAGGAGAAGGGTTGATCTTAAGGAGGGAAGCGAGGAAGGTGTTTGAGTTCAGAATGTTGAATTATGAAGGTGTGGCTTTTTTATGACTTGTATCAGAATGTAGAACTGGCTTGCAGAACGTAAGCTGTCAGTTCTTGGTGTTTTCTGGATACTTGTGTTGATAACACTTCTGTTTTTTTAAAATAGGTTGAAAAACCTATTCATACAAGTCATTGAGCGCACTCCTGATCTCGTAGAAAGTGGAGGCAGTTAAGTAGTGGAGAAGTGGGGTTGTGCAAAAGGTGGTGACCATCATGTTTCCATTATGTGGGAAGACCGGTCACCCTTTCACCCACTACTCCCTCATTGCTTAACCGTCCGTTCTTTCCTGACACTTTCTCGTAATGGGCGTGTTGCACGCCGCACGCCGTAAACCACCGGACCAATACCCCAGTAAGCATCCCCCAGTTTGTGACATGTTTGATATCTTGAGTGAATGGGTCAAGTCATGAAACTTTCCGCTTAAAGTAGCACATAGTGCTTTTAGGTCAAATAATAAAATTATTTGCGAGATCAATATTCATAAAGCATTGTTTATAATCTATGCACATGAAGCATCGCTTTTAAACAAACTGCTGAAAACAATCGATGTGCAGGAAGCATCGTTGTTTTAGAGTTCGTCCAAATTAGTCGCGAGTTGAATGTCTTAAAAAAAAGCGTGACCGGCCACATTTGGGCGATCGTTTGGGAACCCTATGAGCAAGACACAACTTGGCCGATCATTCCCCATGGAGGAGGGATGGCCGGTGATTACAGCGATACCCTGTTGGTCTCCTGAATATAAGTCTAGACCATCCGACCAGGCTAGCGAAGTTGGATGGATGAGATGATTTGTGGCAGTTGCGTACTGCCGTTGGATTATGCAAACAGCGTGACCAACTTCTTTTGGGTGATCATTCAGAGACCACATGAGCAAGTCGTGGCTTGGCCTATCGCTCCTCGCGGAAGAGGGGTGGCTGGTGATCACAGTGTCACCCTATTGGCCATCTAGAATCCGATCTAAGTCGTTCGACTAAGCTGGCGAAGATGGACAGACGCGATTGATTTGCGGCAGTTGCATAACGCCGTTTATTCAATTTAGGGTTTTAAAACACTCGCTATCACCCTACTTTGGGCAATCGTTTCGATGTGCCTATGGATTGCCGTGTGAAGTTCGACCAGCTAGGGATGAAGGTGAGTTGTCGATGAACACACTGGCGCTTCTTTGATTGTCCAAAACACGATCTAAGCTGTCCAACTTGGCTGGCTAAGTTGGACGGATGTGGTAGTTTTGAGACCGTTATGGTCGGTCTTAGCTCGTTTGAGCTCTTTTTTCAACAGCTCAATCACACTAACTTCTTGTTAACGACCAGGGATGCTACGGGTGAACTAAAAGTATCCCGACCGGCTGAGGTAATAGTGGGCCCGCCAGTGGACATTATGGAGGTTGCCGGTGAACACACTGGCGCTTCTTTTTGAGACGGATGCGGTAGTTTTGAGACCGTTATGGTCGGTCTTGGCTCGTTTGAGCTCTTTTTTCAACAGCTCAATCACACTAACTTCTGGTTAACGACTAGGGATGCTACGGGTGAACTAAAAGTATCCCGATCGGCTGAGGTAATAGTAGGCCCGCCGGTGGACATTATGGAGGTTGCCTAGTTCCGCTAGGAAGAGACTAAGCTTGTTGAATTGTGTGGCCGCGATTGCTCTTTAAGACTGACATGGACAGTCTAGATTTTCCTTAAGGAATTTAGGCGCGTTGACAGTGCTAAACTTTAATTAAAAAGCGCATTGACACGAAAATATCTTTATCAGAGAGTGGTGTAGCCTGTGCAAGTGTTTTCATGCGGGTCTCAATACTTACACTTCGGGAGATTCGTGCTACTCCGCTGCGAGTGAACATTAATCGTCATGTCATGCCAATATTGAGAGTTCTGCTGGGGAATATAGCATAGGAAAATACTAGACAGGTAATGCATTAGTAAATAATGCTGGTGGAAAATAAAATTCATAGAATTTTTGGGATTGTTGCTATATGCACCATTCTGAGTGAATTATATATATATATATATATACACAAATATATTGAATTGCTCAATACATTTGTGAGCGAAGAGGTTTATGCACTCATCACTTTCAAATGGATTCCGTTCCTTTGAAGGATGACAGCGCATTAAAAACAGGGTTTCACAATTTTAGCCCCGAACTGAAAACTATCATCAATATTAAGTCCCCTGCTTAGCACGTAATAGTGACACTATTGCGGGGTAAGCACTGGATGGTGATAGTCGAAAAATAAAATTGAAAAGTCGAAGCAGGTAGGTATTACCATGGAAATCCTAATCGACCTTCAGCAGCGGGATCGCGCGACCAGTGGCTTTCGTAGTAGCGTGTTGCTAGCTCAGCTATGGGGTATGAGTGTGGTGCGCCAAGCCATCTATTCCCGTTCATGGAGCAAGAAGGAATCCTTCTTCTGTTCAAACTCTAGAAACTCCGTTTGTATGAAAAGGGGTATCGACCCTCTTTTGTTTTTGTTGCTCTTCTGGCTCCGTGATTTCATCTGCAGCGTCTCTTCGTAACTGTCAGCAGCTCGATCATAAGCGTGCCAATCGTCAGCGGTAAGGTAAGTTCATCTTGTCTTCATATTTTAGCTGTGAGTGTAATATCCATGAGTAGTTGATCAAACTTGGTCATTTAACTCGATGTGAATGGCTTTCTTTGTTAGCGGCAGTAGAGCGAGCATCAACGACAACATAGCAATCTCCAATAGTTATAATCAGCAGCAAGGCGAGTCATGAGAACTCGAGGTAGGTGCTCTTTTCTATTTCGCGCATGTAGCTACCCAATAGTACCATCGATCTTCTCCACAATGTGTAATAAGGCTCTGTCTCCAGAAGAATGAGCAGCTAACCTCCCCAGTGGATTTCAAAATTTACCAAACTCCATTGCACTCCTAGGATGGATGGATGAATACATGTTCGGCAATGATCATGTCAGGGCTAATCTTGGAGAGTGTAGCTGCGTTGTTGATCCATCCTAACTTTAAGTTATTTGGTGCAGGATTATTCTCGCCCTTCTGATTGCGATGATGATATGTTTTGGATGCTTGTATGGTCAAAATCTTCTGGAGCCATTGGATGAAGTAGACGACCTAAGAGGCGTTCCGTTGCCGACGTGCTACTATTAAGTCTTCAAGGACTTCGTTTGAAGCGACATCCTTTGAACCATCTTCTGAATCTTGAACTGTTGTATGGAATGGGATGCGATGAGCAGTCCCCAGTTACACTTCTGTTAGATCCGATGGCGTGGCCCGATATGTGAATATATTTTTGAGGCGTTCTTTTGGAGGGCAAGAAATCTTCATCAAATTAGCGGGCTCTGGTCATCTATCTTCTATGAGCTGGTAAGATTTTTGACGGTGAGGGGATCTTATGCCAGCCTTCAATCTCCCAAGTATGATTCACGTGATTCTTCGTATGCAGTTGTGCTTCATGCGACAGTCAATGCGATTTTTTTTGTTTGTTGAAGAATCTCGGAACATTCACAGGAACTGTAGTTCCGTTTTACTGTTGATCATCAGGCGAGTCTCTTGATAGCAATCCTGCAGCTAAGGGGCGTCGCATCTGGCTTTGCTCAGGGATGATACGACCATAAGTATCCCTGGATCTTCTTTTGGGGTCTTTGATGCACGTGTACGGCTTCATGTTGAGAAATTCCTACGGCTCGTAAGGCTTTGACAGTGATGATGCTGATATCATAAATAACCTGGTTGAGGGACGTGAAGGCATCCTGCGCTGGCAGTCCCCATGTGTAATTATTCTGAGCATATTTTCTCCTGAAAGATGTACTTCCATTGTATTTGCTGGTAAGGTGGTTGACGAATTGATGAAGGTGGAAATCTTTTGGATTCATCATTTGTTGATCAGAGTCGTGTTTGATAGATCTGTATTGTATCCAAACTTTTGGCAGCTCATGCACCCCTTCCATAGGAAATTGGAAATCTAGAAACACCGATTCTGACTTTGTCGGTGATATGGCAGACATGATGCAGTTGGTCTGTGTGGCTTACTGAGGCATTGAAGCGGCTTCCGGAGAGAACGCTGGAGCGGCTTCGGGAGAAAACGTTGAAGCGGCTTCTGGAGAGAACGTTGAAGCAGCTTCTAGAGAACGTTGAAGCGGCTTCCGGAGAGAACGCTGAAGCGGCTTCGGGAGAGAACGCTGAAGCGGCTTCGGGAGAGAACGTTGAAGCGGCTTCTGGAGAGAATGTTGAAGCAGCTTCTAGAGAGAACTCCAGTGAGGGCGCCATTAACCCTTGATTTCGAAAAATGAGTTCTTCCCATTCTTCTGAGGTGATACGATATGGCAGATGGGAAGACGGCACACAAATAGTGCTGGTCGGCAAGTCGTGTTTTCTTCTCATGGGAAAGAATACCGTTTCTACTGTAACATCTCAACGCATGCAACGTTGGCAACGATGATTCGAAATAAGGGAAATAACAATAATGATTAAGGATTCGACCAACCTTCAGTTTGATTTTCCCTTGCAAATTACATGCTTCGTGCATGACCGTATTTCTTGTTTTGAAGAGGTCCATGACTGACGGCAAAGGAATTTCATGCTGAGCCTCAATCCCCAAGTGTGGTTTACGTGGTTCTATCCTGTATGGTCGATGAGTTGACCATGATGAGGATATCACCCTCTTGCATCCATGCTGATGACTATGTAAAAAACAGGTTGGATGGAGCTTGGATGGCTACGATCACGATCCTTGACAGGGACGAGTAATGACAACAGGTACAAATCTTGGCAGTGGCGAGTGGTGGCTACGGCCATGGATCTTGAAAGGAAGGAGTGGCAGCTACGAGCTAACCTTGGTCGGCCACGACCATGAGCATTGACGGGATTTGATAAATCACGTATGTGAGTTTGCTACCTCCCTTCTTTAGTTTTGGTGAAGCATATCCTCCCTGATTCCCTGTGTGCGAAAACTCGCCTATTATTTCTTGCATAAATGCTCCATCATGGTCTGTACGGTTTTGTGGACGGAGTCCCCAGAAACTATGCAATTCCTGACCGGAAGAGAATCCCTATGCACTCCTTCAGTGCCTAATTTAATTTCCCCTGCATCCACCTTCTTCTTGGAATATGTTGTAGTCACTGGTTGGGTGATTGACGAACCTATGGCAATATTTGGTATTAGCCATTTCTCCCTCGGTTGATGGACATCAGAGAAGAGGTAGCTTGATAGCATCATCTTTAATCCATGCTTCTAGGAGTTCGATTACCTCAAGTTTGGAGAGCCTCTCCCGTCTCTTGTTGCTGAACATGAGTTTTAGTCACGGATTTTCGAGGTTGAGCTGTCTGCTGCGCTGGTTCCGCATGTTTGGGTTGTTGTTAGGCAACTGGAGCTTTTCGCTTTCCTCCAGTTGTTGTTTTGCAATTGGAGTTTCAGTCACAGATTTTCGAGGTTGAGTTGTCTGCTGCGCTGGTGCCGCACATTTGGGTTGTTGTAAGCGTGGTGAGTGTCGTATTGTTTGTTGATAGGATGTCTGTTTCCCTGAGTCTCACGAGTATCTTCATTCCTTGCGGGCCTGATTCCTTCCATCCAGGATGGTGTTGTTGTAGCCAACCGATTAGCAGTTTCATGAAGTTCAGAGAATGTCCGGAAGCGCAGGTTCTCCAGTAAAGCACGATAGACAGGTACCATACCATTAATGCACAACTCAAACAATTGATGTTCAGTCACATTTGGATCATAGTGCTTGAATCGAATTGGATATGCTGTTTGGTGCAATGTTGTTGTACCAGGTGTACGCCCAGTATCGTCATAAAAGGAGAACTGGGGAGAATAATATCCTCTTGGAAGGAGAATTCTTTATACATCAGGAGGATAAGGAGGTTGATCCTGGTACATGTCCGTCGGGTTTTCTTTGCCTCGATTTTGGAGAAGTCATTCCATATCCTCACGTGTGATGAAATTGGATATCTGATTCCTTTCCAATGGGCATTCAGGAGCAACGAGAGCCTCTTCATCTATAAAGGCGCGTCCTCTTTCTGAGTCGTTGCCACGTCTGTCTGAGCCTTGGCGAGAACTTCTTGTCTTTCCATCAAATCAACAATGGTAATAGGGTATTGGCTTCCTATGGCTCCCCCAGCCTCTCGTTCTGATATAGGAGTGGTAGTAGCTCTGGTAATAATTGGGGGCGTTACGCTCGAAGAAACATTGGGAAGGGTGGCAGCGGCTCTGGCTCTAGTGATAGGAGGCGTTACGTCTGGAAAATTTCCTGCACCGCTGGTGTTAGTGGTAAAGGATGTAACACCATGATATGCGTTGATCGCGCTGGTAGGCGGTACATTGGTGTCACCGGCAGAAATGTTGACGCCAGAGGTGTTGTCAGTGCTAGTAACATCTGGATTTTTTACTGATCCAGACCTAAGATCCACCATCTTGAATTTGAGGGAATTGAAATGAAATCGAAAGTTGATATTGCAACTGAGAGATTAATCTCTCACTGTGGTCGCCAGTTGTTTTGGGGTAAAAACTGATTCTGCCGTTTTTTGGTAAATTTGGGTGTGTTGATGAGAAACGAATTCAAACCCTAAACAAATGTATTGCACATGAGTAATTTTAGATTCGAGAGATCAATCTGTAAAACTCTGGCCTAAACCAAGAAATGACCGTTCCAGATTCAATTCGGTCACAAAATTAAGGAGAAGGGTTGATCTTAGGGAGGGAAGCGAAGAAGGTGTTTGAGATCAGAATGTTGAATTATGAAGGTGTGGCTGTTTTATGACTTGTATCAGAATGTGGAACTGGATTGCAGAACGTAAGCTGTCAGTTCTTGGTGCTTTCTGGATACTTGTGTTGATAACACTTATGTTTTTTGAAAATAGGTTGAAAAACCTATTTATACAAGTCATTGAGCGAACTCCTGATCTCGTAGAAAGTGGAGGCAGTTAAGTAGTAGAGAAGTGGGGTTGTGCAAAAGGTGGTGACCATCACGTTTCCATTATATGGGAAGACCGGTCACCCTTTCACCCACTACTCCCTCATTGCTTAACCGTCCGTCCTTTCCTGACACTTTCTCATAATGGGCGCGTTGCACGCCGCACGCCGTAAACCACCATACCAATACCCCAGTAAGCATCCCCCAGTTTGTGACAAGTTTTATGTCTCGAGTGAATGGGTCAAGTCGTGAAACTTGCCGCTTAAAGTAGCACATAGTGCTTTTAGGTCAAATAATAAAATTATTTCTGAGTGAATTATATATATATACAAATATATTGAATTTCTCAATACATTTGTGAGCGAAGAGGTTTATGCACTCATCACTTTCAAATGGCTTCTGTTCCTTTGAAGGATGACAGCGCATTAAAAACAGGGTTTCACAATTTTAGCCCTGAACTGAAAACCATCATCAACAAAAGTATATTGGAGTTTGTCTATTCAGATTGCCAAACAAATTATTGGGTATGGTTGTTGTACCCCCGCTTTTTCAATTGGTATCAGAGAAGGCAAACACGCTAAGACCATATAAGTATGTGTTTGAACCAATCTGATTATTATGGACAAAAGTGCTATCTCTATAAACGTACCGCCATCCTTCGATGGAACGAACTATTTATGGTGGAAAATTGCTATGCGTGCTTTTCTACAAGCGCGAGATTTTCAATCATGGGTTCGTATTGTTAATGGCTATGATCCTCCAACAGTTATAGTAGACGGTGTAACTGTTGCAAAGGATATTGGTAGTTATAGTGATGTCGAGATTAATGCTGCAAGGAAAAATTCTGACGGATTAAATGCTATTATCCATGCTATTAACCCAGATCTTCAGCACCACATAACTACATGCAATAAGTCTAAAGATGCTTGGGATATCTTAGAAATCGTATTTGAAGGGAATACCGCAGAGAAAGAAGCAAGGCTTCAAAACCTAGCTTCGGACTGGGAAAACCTTCGCATGTCTGATAATGAAACCATTGATGAGTTTAACCAAAGACTTTCTCAAATAGTTAACTCCTCATATTCGTTAGGAAAAACTATTCTGGAGAAAGTTATTGTATGCAAAATTCTCAGGTCTCTACCATCAAGATACGAGTCTAAGAAACATGCCATTGAAGAAGCAAACGATCTTTCTACACTCTCCAGGAATACTCTTGTTGGAAAGTTAAAGATCTTTAATAATGAACGCCGGTCTGGAAAAGAGGTGATTTCTCTTAAAGCTGCAAAAAATTCTGAATCCCTTAAGGATAAATCTGGTTTGCTAGATGCTAAGGATATTACTCCACGACAATTTAGAAAAATCTTGAGAGACAGGAAAAAGAGTTTTTCTAAAGGTGCAACATCTCCTAATGATGATGTACGATGCTTTAACTGTCGTGGTTTCGGGAACTTTTCTTCCGCATGTCCTAGCTGGAGCCGTAGACAATCAGCATATGCAGCAGCTTTGCCTACTCTTGATGATGGACCTGAATATTATGATCACCAAGAGTACGTAGGCGAGGTTGCATTAGCTTTTGGAAAAATTATTTCGGATACTGATTCTGATTCTGATGAAGAAGTGTTCCATGTAGATCCAGTTGCTAATAATCTTCTTAAGGAATGTCATTAAAAACTCTCGGAAGCTGAAAGCACCATTTTCAGTGAGAAAGTTAAATATGACAGACTTCGTAGTCGGAATAAAGAATTGCTAGACCAACTTGATTCTATTGGTGCAAGAGATTATCTCAACGAAATACGAAAGATTAAAGAAGAAATTGCCGGAGGTCGAGATCGGGAAATTTTTCTTCAAGCAAAGCTAGATAACTTGGAGAATATTGAGATGAACTTGTTATTTGATTCGGAACGAGAAGATCTCAAAGTTCAATGTGAATCATCCAATAATGATCTAGTTATTGCGCTTGAAAAGGTCAAAAGGTTGGAAGAAGAAAACTCGAGCTTAAAAGAGAGTTTGTCTAGAAATAGCAGCTCAGATAAATTAACCTCAATATTGGGAGCATGTAGAATTCATCGTGATACACGAGGATTGGGCTATGAAGGAATAGACGCTCCTGGTATTTGCAAAAAGGTAAAATTTGTCAGAGTTAAAGATTCTTCTCAACCAAAACCTTCCACGGTTGACAAAAGTGAAGTATCTCTGCCAACTGCCAATGACGAAAAAAATAAATTCTGTCAAGTTCCAAAGCAAGCACATACACATTCAAGTAACACTAAACATACTTTTTCCATTCTACTAAACACTGCTTTTATTGTGGAAAACCAGGTCACCTGCAAAGGAATTGCAGATTTGTTAAACGAGATAAAACCAGATCTGATTCTGTTAAGATGACAAGATCTGATGTTTCAAACTGGAGAAAAACTGAGTCTCATAATATCGGTTCTTCCAGTATTCCCCCCAAGAAGTTTCATAATTATATTGGGGAGAAAAAGAAATACGTTGCTCCAAAAGCTGCTCAGAAATGGGTACCAAAGAAGATCAATAAAGCATCGAGTGCTATTAAGAAGGATCTCCCAGACAAGAGTTCGACAAGGGATAATATCTTAAAAAGGTATGGAACAATTATTGAAAGTTTCAAGGAAGTTGTTAAATTCCTAAAGTCCATGCACGATTTTGTTTCAAATACCAGTGGTGAGCAAGATTTTGTTCACCTCAACACAACCTGATTGTGTTGGAAGTGCATCCTCACCAAGAAGCCCTAGTAAATATGGTGAGGATTGCAAAAGAATTGGGGCGCACATATTATGTTGGGTAATTTTTGAATATTTGGAGCAATTTATTGTTTCGAGCTGAGTCTCGCTTACATATTTCTCGAAATATGTGTTGGTAAGCTTTCGCTTCAACCAAATTCATCTTATATTCTTGACGAAAGTCATATTGATTATTTCAATAACTTGAAAATCGCTTTGATGAAAATAGTCTGTGGATAACAACTATTTTAACATCCTCTAAGAAAGTTTCAATGATTGAAATGAGAGTTTAGATCAAGTAACCATGCTTGGATATAAGCATAGCATGTATTCACATTTGTGTATAAATCCAAAATCGGGAACCTAAGTATGCATACCCGTACGCGTACTGGTTGGTTGTTGGAAGTCCGGAATCTAAGTATGCGTACCTGTACGCGTACTGGCGGAAGTTTGGGTTCCATGAATTTCTGCTGGAGTTTGGAATTTTAAATGGTATTCGTACCCGTACGCGTGCTGGCGTAACCAAACTCGGTCCAGATACTTAGGTATGTGTACCCGTTTGCATACTTAAGTAGGTTACTTACTAAAATCGGGTTGTTCATGAACTAAAACATTTATATAATAAGGAAGGCAATCTTTTGCAAACCGTGGCTATGATGTTCATGAATTGGTTCGAGTGAATCAAAATCGATTTTGCTTCAATTGTGTCTTGTATACTTCTATGAGATCTAAGCAATTGAACAACTCTCTAACTAGTTTCATTTGAATCATTTGAACTAGTTGCGGTTAAGATGAATATGGTTAAATACCACGTGTATGATTCTTAATTACCTAACTTGATTTGTGATTGAAATTCTTAAGTATAACAGGTTAGAAGCAATAATCAAAGCCATTGGATGTTGGTTTTTATTGTCAAAGAAACTTTTTCATACACTTATGGTAACCATTCTTGGTGTAAATCCTTGTGGAAAAGGTTATTCTTCCTTCTAAGCATATCAATTCTTGTTTATACAAGTTTGTATCTTAGAAAAGATGATCACAATACTTGATCTTCATGATTACATATTGTTTCTTGTTACCATGAGATAGTTCTATTTTTTTTAGTAACCCGATCTCATGAGAGACTTTCAATGATTGGTCCTTAACTCGTATCTCCTTGTGGGATTTCTAAAATCCAATTTATAAATCCTTCTCTCTGGAGAAAAGTCACTCTTGTTGTTTTTTCGGGAATGATATTTTATGGGGGAGAGTTCTTAAATGAACTTGTGCTTAAATCTTTGAGGGGAGAAGCGGTTGTGGAATATGTAGGGGTTAACTTGTATCTTAATAAACTCCTTGATGAAGTCACTAAGTTTCGACTCTGTGATATCATCTAAAGTAAAGTTGATATGTTCTCTTCTAGTCATGAATAATCTCTTTGAGAATTTCATTATGATCCCATAATTTTTGTACCTTTGCCAATTTATATTGATAAAAATTGGGAGAATTATTTTGTAGTTCACACTACATATACATATGGTTTATGGATCATTATGTAAGGGGGAGTGGTTTTCATTGTGAGATGAAGTATTGACTAAGGGAGAGTGATACATATCACCGTAGTATTATTGTCAAAGTTATGATACAATTGAACTTTGATATTGTGTAATAATACTATGATGGATCTTCAACAAGTATAGTATGAACACACGCATAGTTGAATAACCAAGGAAATCAAGCATGTCGGATTTTGGAGCTGTAATGCTTTTAACAAGTACAATCCATATGTAAAATGGTTTTGTCACTAAAATTGACAAAGGGGGAGATTGTTAGAGCATTGCTCGGTTGAATCCACTAGCGTTGGTATGTCAAGTTAGTTTTCAATTTTAGTTGCCAAAATGCATTCTTGATTTAGTATACTAAAGATAGTTTCAGACTAGATTAAGTCTAAGAAGTAGAATCGAAGCAATCCTTGTCGGATGAAGTTTGAAGACTACAAGAAGACATCAACAAGGACTTCATCAACAAAGGTATGTGGTAATTTATTTCATTTGGATTCTTGTTCAATTCTACCTTTCTAATCTATCGAAACAAATGCTCACTCTATGGAACAATTCCTATGACGGTAAATGTACATTTATGTATATATACTCGAGGTTATTTGAGCCACGACTTTTGTGACAATAACCTTTATCCTTGGAAAGGTTGTAATGTTATAGTGAATGAGCTTACGAATTCAACGAGCCAAGAATCACTCAATTCCGAGTTATAACGATGAAGTTATGAGTGATTTATTAAAGTAACAATTATAAGTGTTGCTGTAATTGTTACAGTTCGTTAGTAAGAAACTATCCACGAACTGTTTGTAGCCTAATTACGTGACTAGAAGCCATTTTTGGTCAAGTTTTTGATGTTTCCTTATCTAGGCAAGACAGCTATTACTCCAAACATATTTGATTACCATATTAAAGTGTTTGTGATTCCTTCCTAATATAAATTGTGATTTATTCACATAAATACAATATTTGCTAAATTAATTAATTATTTAATTATTTTGGCAATAGTTGTAACTTAGGAAAGACTCCCAAAATTAGGAGAGTCTTGAAAAAGGAAAATATCTTTGCTTAGCTTTCAAGTTACCTTTCACTATAAATAAAGGGTTCGTGAGTGCTACACATTTTTCATCCCCTTTGGAAAATTGGTGTAAGCTTCATAAGGTTGTTTTCCATGTCTTCTGTTCTTCGTGAACAAGAGTGAGATAAAAGTCTTTGTATTGGGGATCACAAAGCCGAGTTGGATTTAATCTTCGTGATTGATTATACAACTTGTAATCTAGGGTTTTCACCTCTTATAAGGTTTTTTCTTCTGATATAAAACCATTCAAGAGTTGTTGATCATAAACCCTAGGTTTTGATAGATTTCAGTTTCCGATCGTATACCAACACCTGTTAGTCGAAATCGGAGACTAGAAAGAAAACTTCGATTAAGGTATCTCGTAAAAATCCTTAAGAAGTTTTAAACAAGATATCTCTAGATTTATTCTAATTGTTCTTGTTGTAGAATTATTAGGCCTCTCTTCCTATTTTTGAAGAGTATAATAATCCCTAATTTACAAGTTTGTTTTGATATTACTTTTACATAGTAATTGTTTTTCTCAAACAAACACAAGATTTCCAAAACCTTGATTTACATCTAAAGGGAAATCAATTCGGTGTTTTGTGAAGAAAAAAAGATCGAAAAGTATCAACCTGTTGTTGTATCTTCTGAAGAGAACTTTGTTTTGCCAGAAGATTTTCGGGAATAACTTCTAAAGAGAATTTGTGTTCTGCTAGAAGTTATACGAGAAGAATTCCTAAAGAGAATCGGTGTTCTGCTAGGAGTTCTATAAGTGCTTGAATACAACTGAAACTTTATTACATATAGTCCGAATAAGTAGTAGGAAATTGGTGTCACAACTTATAATCAGTGTGTGTTTATTTTGGACTAGGTCCCGGGGTTTTTCTGCATTTGCAGTTTTCCTTGTTAACAAAATTCTGGTGTCTGTGTTATTTCTTTTCCGCATTATATTTTGTTATACAATTGAAATATCACAGGTTGTGCGTTGAATCGATTAATTGGGAAATCCAACCTTTGGTTGTTGATTGAAATTGATTGATCCTTGAACATTGGTCTTTGGTACCGTTCAAGTTATTCCTCTTATATTCAATAGGGCTCGCAAATTCCTATTTGCGCAGATTGAATTAAGAGATAGAGATATAAAACTCTTTGATATACTTTTCTCTAGATTGAGTCTGACTGTCTAGTTGATTCTCTTGAAAATATATTGGAGTTTGTCTATTCAGATTGCCAAACGAATTATTGGGTGCGGTTGTTGTACCCCCACTTTTTCATATGGCTTCTGTGAGAAGGTAAGTGATTTTGAACTGTTTTATAAGTGTTTGAATCGATTTAAAGCAGTGGGTTTAGGTTAGAATCGCGAACCATAACTCAAACAGTTGAGTTACAGAGAGTTCCAAAATTGAAATTAGTATGAATACCATGCCGGTACCCTCTTATGGCATTGAAAATAGTTTTAAGACCATGCCGTTTAAAATTTTCGGCATTGAATTTTGGATGAATACAACACCGGCACAATGCCTAAAATTATCTGAAACTGAATGTTTAGTCCCGACATTGATATTAGGTTGACGTCTATGCCGGCACCAAATACCGGCATTGTTTTTAATTTTCCACCAATGCCGCAAGGCTCTTTTGGTATAAAGGAAACACCGTAGAATTACCTTGGATTACCGGTATTGTCGGCATTTTTCTTCAATGCCGGCATTTTTTCCCGGCATGGTCATGTTTTCAATAAACGATGCTGGCATTTGGTCCCGGCATGAACGTGTTGTCGATGGACAATGCCGGCATCTGTGTTTTAATGCCGTTATTCAATATATATATATATATATATCCATGCCGACATCAAATAGGATTGTTATTTGTCGTTCATTTATTCCGTATGTCTTTTGATAGGGCTAAATCAAAGGAAGCTAAGAAAGGAAAAAGTAAAGATGCTTGCGTTAAGAAAAGAAAGAACAACGATCTTGGCACTCCCGTGTGTCTTCCACCTCGAGGGAAAGACTTAGGTCGCAATAAGCGTTTGGGGGCATCTACAAGAGGGAAACTTTGGGAGAGTATGGACCGCAGTAAAATACCAATCCGTGAACCTACTGGAGAATTGGATGATGAGAACGAAGAAGAGAAAGATGATGCGGTTCACCCAAGTCAACAAGCGAGCCTAAACGAAGTTGTAGAGGAATACGTTGGGACAAGTCAACAACCGACACAAGGTGAAGGATTAGGACAAGGTGAAGGCGAACATGCGGTAGCAGAAGAACAAGAGAGGAATAGAGTGGTCAAAGTAAAAAGTTCGCACCTTCCTGATCCTAATGACCTGTTACCTGACCATAGTGGTGGGAATTATTGGGGCCAACCTTCCAATCCAGTACCACTATTTGGCTACAAGGACTCGTGGGATCGTACTATCTATCAAAGCTATGTAAGAATCTTTATCTTGTGCATATGTATTGTTTTGTATTTATGTAAAAACTCCTAATTGTAGGATCATAAGAAAGCCGTTCGTTTTTGCCGACACCAAGCCACAAGTCATTGGGATTTGTCTAAGGAATGTGAAGAGGTCAATAAATTAGTAAATGACTCTGGGCTATATCCTTTGGTTGAAAATTATGTGAAGTATGATTCTATTACAGTCAATTTCTTTGTCGAGAGGTATCATGGTGAGACTGATACCATGCACTTCCCATTTGGGGAGATGACCTTGATCCCCGATGATGCTCAGAACATTTTAGGCTTATGGGTTACTAGAAAATCAGTTACAGAAGGAGATAAGCGTTCGGTCCTAGAATGGTCAAAGATACACGCTCTGACTAAAAAGCTGTTTGGATGGGACTACAAAACTTCTTTGGAAAACTTCTATATAGCTAAGAATGGTAGGACAAAGACCATCAAACTGAAGTTTCTTAAGGAGAAGTTTGAAAACACGAAGGAAAGAAGTTTGAAGGATGGCTGGGACCCCGAACAAATTCGATATACAGCCGCTGTATACCTGTTATTCATCTTGGGCACTAAGGTATTCCCTGACGCTAGTGGGAACAAGGTGAGTGCAAACCACCTACAATACTTGGATCCGTTGGAAGAGGTCTGTAGCTATTCTTGGGGCACCGTGGTTATGGCACATTTGATAGCGGAAATGAGAAGGGCCTCTAAGGATGTTACCAACCAATTTGTCGGCAATTTCACTCTTCTCCAGGTAATTTTGTTTTTAAACTTATTTTCTTATATATTGTTCACATCTACCATTATTATTAGAAACAATTTACTCCTTCTTATATGTATCATTCCACATTGGCATATGTGTGGGCTTATGAACATTTCCCAACTTTGTTCAAGAACTACACATCCTTGACGATAAAAGAAAGTTCCGAACCCGATGTGCCTAGAGCTCGGAGATACGATTTCAACAATACTCCGAAGCCCGGCAACAATGGTCGACTGACAGATATGAGATTGGCTCTGGACGCGATGACTACCAAAGAGGTTGTGTTTGACCCTTACAAGGAGGCTAGACAAAACCGCCACTTTTCGAGGTATCATAACGTTGCATTTTACAATGGATAGTTGTTCCACCCAAAGGGATACGTTATGGATGATCCCCGACGTGTAATGCGGCAACTTGGATTTAAGCATGAAACTAGTTTGGAGACACTTGATTCTAAAAGGTACAAAGTTGACTATGATTCGAGCCTTTCAACTTCCTTAAGGTTGAGGGTCGACTATACGCCAAATCCAGAACCGACACATTGGAGGGATAGGGAACCACGTCGTTTGGTAGATATTAGTAATTGGGAGATTACGGAAAACGGTGGTGAAACCCATCTCGACTACATGCGGTATTACGAGGAAGTCTCACATCCTTTTGTTGTGCGCCCGGATGACGAAGTAATTCCACCCCATAAAAACCCTCCCGTTCCAATTCCTACAGAGGCACCACCTACATTTGCAGGACTTCATAAGATCGTTGTATTGCTAGTACGTATTGTTAATTTCTTAGTCGTTTAATGTAAATATAATCTTATATTATTGTATATATACTAATTATGTGTTGGATGTATGAAACTTGCGGCGTCGGCTTGGCAAGCCGAGGAAGATGTTTGGTTGCAAGAAGAAGAAATGAGAGGTGTTATCCCCCGAAGAAATGAAGGAAGTCGAGGAAAAGTTTGATAAATTGTGAAAAAGTGGGGGTACAACAACCTCACCCAATAATTATCTTAGCAATCTGTATGGACTAACTCCAATATACTTTTAAGAGAATCAACTAGACAGTCAGATTCAATCTTAATAAAAAGTATATCAAGGAGCTATATCTCAATTTCTCGATTCAATACTTACTCAAGCAAATAGAAATCTGCGAGTCTAATTGAATACAAGAGAAATTAACTTGAACGGTACCAAAGACCAATGTTAAGGTATCAATCAATTTCAATCAACAACCAAAGGTCGGATTTACCAATTGATCGATTTAGCGCACAACCTGTGATATTTCAATTATATAACAAAATATAATGCGGAAAAGAAATAACACAGACACCGGAAGTTTTGTTAACGAGGAAACCGCAAATGCATAAAACCCCCGGGACCTAGTCCAGATTGAATACACACTATATTAAGCCGCTACAGACACTAGCCTACTACAAACTAACTTCGGTCTGGACTGTAGTTGAACCCCAATGAATCTCACACTGATCCAAGGTACAGTTGCGCTCCTTAGGACTCTGATCCCAGTAGGATGCTATGCACTTGATTCCCTTAGCTGATCTCACCTACAACTAAGAGTTGCTACGACCCAAAGTCGAAGACTTTAATAAACAAATCTGTCTCACACAGAAAAGTCTACAAGAATAGATAAATCTGTCTCCCACAGAAATACCTACGAGTTTTGTTCCGTCTTTTGATAAATCAAGGTGAACAGGATCCAATCGATAAACCGGACTTATATTCCCAAAGAACAGCCTAGAATTATCAATCACCTCACAATAATCTTAATCGACTAGCGAAACAAGATATTGTGGAATCACAAACGATGAGAAGAAGATGTTTGTGACTACTTTACTATCTTGCCTATCGGATAAATTAATCTCAAGCCAATTTTACTATTGTACTCAAATACGATAAAAACAGCATGATCAGATCACGTAGCTACAGAGAAAATAGTTGGGTCTGGCTTCACAATCCCAATGAAGTCTTCAAGTCGTTAACCTACAGGGTCTCGGTAGAAACCTAAGGTTAAAGGAGAATTGACTCTAGTTATACAACTAGTATCACACAGGATGTGTGGCGATTAACTTTCCCAGTTGCTAGAGTTCTCCTTTATATAGTCTCCAAATCAGGGTTTGCAATCTAAGTTACCTTGGTAACAAAGCATTCAATATTCACCGTTAGATGAAAACCTGATTAGATTCAAGCTAATATCTTTCAACCGTTAGATCGAACTTAGCTTGTTATACACAAATGAAATATACGTCATTTAGGTTTGTGTAATTGTACCTAAACGTGTACAAGTCGTTGGTTCAATAGTAGTTAACCAAATGGTTAGCCATATGAGCACTTTCATATCAACCATATTCATCTTCACCATAACTAGTTCAAATGACTCAAATTAACTAGTTCAAGAGTTGTTCAATTGCTTAGATCTTATAGAAGTATATAAGACACAATCGAAGCAAAATCGGTTTTGATTCACTCGAATCGATTCATGAACTTTATAGCCACGGTTTGCAAATATGCATTCCTTAGTTTATATATATTTAAGTTCATGAATAAACCAATTTTAGAAAGTAACACACTTAAGTATGCGTACGAGTATGCGTACTTAAGTAACCAGATTTGAGTTTGTTTTGATTTCTAAACTCAGCAGAAATTCACGGACGTGAACTTTCTGCCAGTATGCGTACGGGTACGCATACTTAGAAAACCAGATTGAGTTGGTTTTTGTTTCCAAATTCAGCATAAATTCACGGACGTGAACTTCCGCCAGTATGCACATACTTACCCAGTCTCCATCAACCATACTTACCCAGTCTCCATCAACCATTTAGTACACACACAAGTATGCATACATTTGGTTCCCGGTTTTGGACTTATACACTAATGCGTGAACACATTATATGCTTATATCCAAGGATGGTTACATGTTCTAAACTCTCATTTCAATCATTGAAACAATCTTAGAGGATGTTAAATAGAGGTTACCCACACACTATTTTTCATCAAAGCAATTTTCAAGATATTGAAATAACCAACATGACTTTCGTCACTTGTAAAGATGAACTTGGCCAAAGGGAAAGCTTACCAACACATATTTTGAGAAAAAGATAAGCGAGATAAACTCGGCTCGAAATAGCAAATGTGTATAATCGAAATCTATATAGCAATACGACTTTTGTCTCAAGATAGGAGATAAAGTAGATAGACTTTTTGAGTGATAGATAGGTTCAAGTCTCCACATACCTTTTAGTCGATGAAGTTCCACCAGTTCCTTGAGTAGTTCTTCATCTTTGTATGATGAACTCCATGGAGTCTAGAGCTCAACTACACTTTCTATCCTAGTCCGAGATTTAGCTATAAGTAGACTAGAAATCAAGACTTATAGTTTTGGCAACTAAACTTGACAACAAGCTTGAGATAGCATTGCTTGCGAGTTCGACCGAGCAGTGCTTTAACAATCTCCCCCTTTGTCAATTTTAGTGACAAAACTATCAGTACATATGGAATACAAAAAATAAACTTTGCGGCTTCTCTTCCACATGCATGATCTCCTTTGTTCTTCAACATTACTCGAAATCTTCGTCACTTCCAAGTACTCCAATGATTCCAAATGTTGTAAGTTCAGTATCATCGTTGTTGAAAATACGTAGCCATAACAATGAGAAAACAAAAGCTCTAGATCATTGTTACACAGTGTCATAGTATTATTACACAGCATCAAAGTTCAATTGTATCACAACTTCGACAACAATACTATGGTGATATGTATCACCCCCCTTAGTCAATACTCCATCTCACATGGAAACCACTCCCCCTTACATAATGATCCGAAAACCATATGTATTTGTAGTGTGAACTACACATTAATTCTCCCCCTTTTTGTCAATAAAATTGGCAAAGGTATGAAAACTAGTGGGATCCTAATGAAATTTCCATAGAGACATTTCATGACCAAAAGAAAGCACACATCAACTTTTTAGATGCAATCATATAGTCGAAACTAAATGCATTCAACAAGGAGTTTATAAAGATACAAGATAACCCCTATAATATTCCACAGCCGCACTCCCCACAAAGATTTGGCAATAAAGCACAAGTTCAAATAAGAACTCTCCCCTATATAATGTCATTCCCGAAAGAACAACAAGAGTGACTTTACTTTCACAAGAAAAGAAGGATTTCTTTGGACAACAACAAATCATATAAGAATATGAATTTGTATCCAAAATACTCAATTGAATTAACCACAAGTGAACCCATGATTAATTCAATCGGAATACTCAACTAAATTAACCATAAGAGAACCCATGATTAATCCAATTGGAAATGCTCAACATAAGAGAACTTACGGAGCCACAAAGTATATACATAAAAGATATGGATCAGGGAAGATCAATACTGCGGAATAAACAAAGATTCATTCTATCTTCCATCACTATTTGCACAATGACATACAACAGACTTAATCTTTGTAAACAAAAGATCATCCTTTCTTCCATCGATATTTGCATAATGACATAAAAGGCTTATCTTTTGTTTTTGTCAAAAGTTCATTCATTCTTTTATCAATACTTGCATATCAACGTTCGAAAGACTTAACTTTTGACAACGTATGGGACAATCATAGTTCACGGATGCAAACACACATATCCCATAACAAATTGCAATATATAAAACCATAAAGATTAATACTGCAAAAATCATCTTCCAAATAAACTTTAGAATTTAACCAAATAAATCTAAAAACATTGAAGATGAAAACGTTGGACATAACTATGTGTAGACACAATAATGGCTATTCCAAACACTAGTTATTCTTCCTAAAAACACAAGAATAAAATTCTCATAAGAAGTTTTCCTAGGCAAAATAAGATCAACAAGCTAAAAACAAAGACAGTCTCCCAAACCATCCAAAACCGAACACGAACTGAAACCACATAGACGTTTCGGAATCCTCACGAGCCTTGAGGTTTTTGAGCTTGTGATTGACAGCATCCACTGCATCTTCAGAGAAGATATCCTCATTGAGAAGCTCTTTAACATGTGTATTTATGAGACCAAGGTCAGACGTAACCTTTTTCAACTCAGTTTTCAACACATCAAGACTCTTCAAAGAATCAACGAGCTGTAGTTTTGCTTCCTCAAAGTATTTAAGAAAATCATGAACCACTTCAGCAGAAACCATATCATCATTCTCAATATCCTGATGTGAATAGGCATAGTAACATGAGGCATAGGATGCTCATCTTATACTAGGGTTCTTTTCTTCCTCCCTTTGGACTCGAAACCAATACCTTTATCAAGAAAACCTCTTGCAAAATCACCAGAGCGTGAAGATGAAGACATTCTTGAAAAACACACAAAATAACCCAGAGTTTACGTACGTGACTCAAGGGTTTGGTATTTAAATGGTTTATTAGGGAAGGTAACTTTTAGGGTTTCAAAAATTGATTCGTGACAGTAACATGGGTACCCATACGAACACAACTTTACCCATAAAATAAAAACACAAAGGGTCGTATTTTACGACACAACAGAAATTTTGCTACGTGAATATCTTCACAAAATTTTGGCTCAATAAATTCTATATCTCTGTGGAGAACCAATTTAGAGCACAATAGTAGCAAGCAACATAGTTGCAACGAAAACTTCTTCGAAAACAAGGCAAAAAGAAAGCAAAACGAAGAACATCTTCAGACACAACCAATACTTAAGCAAAGTTGTCGACATACAATAGTTTAGCTATAAACGATAAGAAAATAACTCAACTAAACAGAAAACAATTTTGACAAAAGTATACCTGATTATTATCACAACTTACTCAACGGGATTTTTATGAGTAAGTTCTCAACCCTTGTGATTAATTAGCACAAGAATGAACCCTAAGCTCATTAAATGAACGATGTTCATGGTTGAGTCTCTTTTTCCTTTCAAATCTAGGAAAGAACCTCTTTTGATGTGAGAAATTATCATAAAACTTACTGTCATCAAAATATGAGACATAGTTTGAGTTCTTACCAGAAGAATTTTGACTAGAGGCGGTTGACATCCTGTTGACGATTTCTTTTTAACCTTCAATTATCACCTTTAGGCTATTTTTCATATCATCATTTTTGCTTCCTTCTCCTGATACTTTGTTCACATCAAAAGCAACATTATCTCCCTTTTTGTAAAAAGAAGATTTCTGAACTTTTAGACGATTTTTGTTGAGACGTCTGTTATGCTTCTGAGCATTTGAGGAACTTATAGAACTGACTTTCCTGGTAGAATACACAGGGTGAGTAATGAAACCAATTGGTTTACACATACGAATGTCAGTTACACCTTTGAGGATTAAGTCTAAGGTGTGTTGAAGTCGAACAATGGAATTTTTATTCAACCTAGAGTTTCTCTTTTGCTTAACAGGCCCTTTTGAATCACAAAAGAGACATACTTTCTGATCATGAGAGTGATTAGAAGGTATCGTCTTAACATTATCGTTTGGAGATTTCTTCCTTCCATGTGATGTGCAACATCCTTGATTAGAAGAGGCTATAGACACATCTTTTCAAATAGAAGGGAATTCCGATTTTACTTCTGGAACTGGAACTCTCTCAGTTGCAATAGAAGTGGATAGTATAGAGGACTTTTTGGAACATCCTTGAATTGAGAGTTTACTCAAGCGATGTTCAATTTCCAAAGCATCCTTTTTGAGGCTTGCCTCAAGCAAGATACGTAAATACTGAACTTCAACATTTTTGGAATCATAGTCTCTTACTATACCGAGAAGAACATGGACATTGTTTTTCAACCGATTAAATCTATTAGCTTGGATTCTAACAAGATTTTAGAATCTGTTCACTCTCTTCAGCTGTTCCCCTTTCATCAACGGAGATAGACTCTTCGAAATAACACATGCCAGTGTCTGTCTGTCTCGTTAGAACACTGGGTTCTTATATATTTGAGATCGACGAATCTTTCACTTTGATAGATACTGTCGATACATAGTTTTTGTTTCTGGTGACACGTTTGTCAGAGATATTACTGTCGTCCATATAGTCAGATCGCTACAAACACAGACTTATAAGGTCTTTAAACGTGTTTGCCTGCTCTGATACCAATTGAAAAAGTGGGGGTACAACAACCTCACCCAATAATTCGCTTAGCAATCTGTATGGACTAACTCCAATATACTTTTAAGAGAATCAACTAGACAGTCAGACTAGAATTTTATAAAAATTATATCAAGGAGTTATATCTCAATTTCTCGATTAAATACTTACTCAAGCAAATAGAAATATGCGAGTCTAATTGAATATAAGAGAAATTAACTTGAACGGTACTAAAGACCAATGTTCAAGTATTAATAAATTTCAATCAACAACCAAAGGTCGGATTTACCAATTGATCGATTTAACGCACATTCTGTGATATTTCAATTATATAACAAAATATAATGCGGAAAAGAAATAACACAGACAACAGAAGTTTTATTAACGAGGAAACTGCAAATGCAGAAAAACCTCGGGACCTAGTCCAGATTGAACACACACTATATTAAGCCGCTACAGACACTGGCCTACTACAAACTAACTTCGGTCTGGACTGTAGTTGAACCCCAATCAATCTCACACTGATCCAAGGTAAAGTTGCGCTCCTTACGTCTCTGATCCCAGCAGGATACTATGCACTTGATTCCCTTAGCTGATCTCACCCACAACTAAGAGTTGCTACGACCCAAAGTCGAAGACTCTAATAAACAAATTTGTCTCACACAGAAAAGACTACAAGAATAGATAAATCTGTCTCCCACAGAAATACCTACGAGTTTTGTTCCGTCTTTTAATAAATCAAGGTGAACAGGAACCAATCGATAACCCGAACTTATATTCCCAAAGAACAGCCTAGAATTATCAATCACCTCACAATAATCTTAATTGACTAACGAAACAAGATATTGTGGAGTCACAAACGATGAGACGAAGATGTTTGTGACTACTTTTCTATCTTTCCTATCGGATAAATTAATCTCAAGCCAATCTTACGATTGTACTCAAATACGATAGAAACAACAAGATCAGATCACGCAACTACAGAGAAAATAGTTGGGTCTGGCTTCACAATCCCAATGAAGTCTTCAAGTCGTTAACCTACAGGGTCTCGGTAGAAACCTAAGGTTAAAGGAGAATCGACTCTAGCTTATACAACTAGTATCACACAGGAGGTGTGGGGATTAACTTTCCCAATTGCTAGAGTTCTCCTTTATATAGTCTCTAAATCAGGGTTTGCAATCTAAGTTACCTTGGTAACAAAGCATTCAATATTCACCGTTAGATGAAAACCTGATTAGATTCAAGCTAATATATTTCAACCGTTAGATAGAACTTAGCTTGTTATACACAAATGAAATATACGTCATTTAGGTTTGTGTAACCGTACCTAAACGTGTACAAGTCGTTGGTTCAATAGTAGTTAACCAAATGGTTAGCCATATGAGAACTTTCATATCAACCATATTCATCTTTACCATAACTAGTTTAAATGACTCAAATGAACTAGTTCAAGAGTTGTTCAATTGCTTAGATCTTATAGAAGTATACAAGACACAATCGAAGCAAAATCAGTTTTGATTCACTCGAATCGATTCATGAACTTTATAGCCACGGTTTGCAAATATGCATTCCTTAGTTTATATATATTTAAGTTCACGAATAAACCAATTTTAGAAAGTAACACACTTTAAGTATGCGTACGGGTATGCATACTTAAGTAACCGGATTTGAGTTTGTTTTGGTTTCCAAACTCAGCAGAAATTCACGGACGTGAACTTTCCGCCAGTATGCGTACGGGTACGCATACTAAGAAAACCGGATTGAGTTGGTTTTGATTTCCAAACTCAGCAGAAATTCACGGACGTGAACTTCCGCCAGTATGCGCATACTTACCCAGTCTCCATCAACCATTTTGTACACACACAAGTATGCATACATTTGGTTCCCGGTTTTGAACTTATACACTAATGCACGAACACATTATATGCTTATATCCAAGGATGGTTACATGTTCTAAACTCTCATTTCAATCATTGAAGCATTCTAAGAGGATGTTAAATAGAGGTTACTCACACACTATTTTTCATCAAAGAAATTTTCAAGATATTGAAATAACCAACATGACTTTCGTCACTTGTAAAGATGAACTTGGCCAAAGCGAAAGCTTACCAACACATATTTCGAGAAAAAGATAAGCGAGATAAACTCGGCTCGAAATAGCAAATGTGTGTAATCAGAAATCTATATAGCAATACGACTTTTGTCTCAAGATAGGAAATAAAGTAGATAGACTTTTTGAGTGATAGATAAGTTCAAGTCTCCACATACCTTTTAGTCGACTAAGTTCCACCAGTTCCTTGAGTAGTTCTTCGTCTTTGTATGATTAACACCGTGGAGTCTAGAGCTCAACTACACTTTCTATCCTAGTCCGAGACTTAGCTATAAGTAGATTAGAAATCAAGACTTATAGTTTTGGCAACTAAACTTGACAACAAGCTTGAGATAGAAACGCTTGCGAGTTCGACCGAGCAGTGCTCTAACAAATTGGAAGACCCAAGTGCAAAAGCTCTTTTCGGTGAAACGAGGAAAGCGGGCTCCAAGAAGCAAATGTCCGAGTGATAGTATTTGTGTTTCTTCATTTGGAATTGGTTGTTAGGTTTTGAACAATTTGGGATTTGTTTGTGTTTGTAACTCATGATGAACTTTTTTATTGTTTGGTTTACTTTTTGTTTGTGGTAGCTAAATTAAGAACATTCCAGTTGTGTGGTTAATGTTGAACATGTTTATAAAAAATAGGTTTATTCTAAGTTTTCTTTAGAAGATTGGAAATGCGCTGGCATTGAAATGTTTACAAACTTATATGCCGTCACATATGCCGGCATTGTTGTGTCATTAGAATTCCATGCCGCCACTGATGGCGACATTAGAAAATTCTATAAGGCTATGCTGTTAAATAGGGAAGAAAGTCACACAATTCCTTTATAAAATTTAGACTCTGCCGACATAGAATTAGTCATTGAATCTATACCGGAAATCTAATTTTTTTAAAATTTGTGAATTTTGCAGGATTTCGGCATAGTTGTTATATATTGGTCCATGCCGGCAGAGTCTGTGCACCCTTTAAAAATTTAGTTTTTTGTATAACGGCATAGATTTAGATAAAACTAGCATGCCAGTTCTCTGTGATTATAGGTTCATATGTTATGAATGCTCTTTTTATATAATTCCTAGATAATCTATTACATTAGATTTGAAACTTTAAATTAAAACATACTAAAAAAACATGTGAATGGAGTACTTTTGGTGTAAGATGATCTCCTATTTAGTATCCCATCCCTTTTCAATAATTACGGCACCTTTGAGCCTTTCGCGAATATCTTCGAAGACATCGTCTGGAAGCTCGGTGTCAAGGACCATCTTCATTGGTTCATTTTGTCTTTCAACATATTCCTTTCCCTTCATATAGCACCCATCACACCCATCAATAGGCTTGCATTGGTCCTTGCGACTTTTTCTTATCTCTGATAGTGCGATAGCTTTGTCTAACCATTGAAACTCATCGCATTTTGGGTGATTCAAACACCTTGGAAACATTCTTCCATTTTCAACATCATCAGTTTTTGCAATCCAAAACCGACATGTCCCATCACAATTTCTACACTTGGAATTAATATATGGACAGTCCATCGCTAAATGAGAAGGTGACTTGCAAATTTGACAGCTGCAATGATGACTCTGTAAAATAAGATTTTATTAGTGATACGTCCTAGTAGAGAAGATTTTAATTGTCGATAGTAATGGTGACTCTGTAAGTGTACTTACTTTGCAGGTAGAGCTTGATGGTAGTTTGTTAAAAGAGCTTGTTGATGAATCGCCCATCGCTTGTGAAACTTGAACCGTGATTGCTTGATCTATTTTTTGACGCTTGCGTTCTTTAGAGAAGGATTTTTGTTATTTGGTGGATGTTTTCAGTATATTTTTTCCACGCACTGGCCCCCCCCCCCCCCGGTTATATAGAATGAAACTCCAATGGTCATATTTTTTCAAAAAAAAACTAGCTGTTTTTTTTGAATTCCCCTTGTGCTGGCGTTGACGTGTGTATATAAACCATGCCGAAATGGATACCAGCGTTGTATGTTAGTATATAAACCACACCGGCATTATCTGCAGAACGGCCACAATCTCTGTATATAATAAATCAGATACCGACATAGATATTTAATACAAAATTAATATTATAAGTAATGTCGGCGTTCAATATATGTTAACAACAGTGCCGGCATTGAAGATTTCAACAAAAAAAAAGACCATTGAGGTATTTATCTATATATAGAGAGCTCATACATGAACCCAATTGGTCCAAAACCGTGTGTTATCTATATCCTAAGAAGCTTAGTAGCTAAGATTTTAAACCCTAAACTCTACCTATTAATAGCCAAGTAGAGAACCTACCCATCCCCTGCTTACACAGACAACAAATGGCATCGTTTGACTCCGAGGAATATCTAGCAATCACCCAAGCATGGTACACCGCAGCTCGATTTATAGATCGCACTTCGTACGAGAGCATATGGGTGAAGATTTTAACAAATTTAGGCACGATTATGGGAACCCGAAAGGAAGAAGTGCTCAACAAATCGAGGATAGGCACGCAATCATCTTAGATGCGGTAGTTCATTTTCTAAAAATCAAACACCGGATCTCGCATGCTAGACGCAATAGCTTGACCCCTCAACAACTCGTAAGTATTTTTACGATTTATTTGAAACATTCCTCTTTTTTTTCAATCTATATTTAAAAAAAGTTTGTGTGTTGTTTTTGAAGTACGAAGCCGTGAAAGCGCGCTACTTGGTGGAAAAGGGGGAAGCATTCACGTTTGATGAAAACGTCTACTACATGGTAACCAAAGTTACGGAGTACCACAAGCTGGGTGAATAAGAGACGGGTTTGTTGATGGTGGTTTTTTAGTTCAGAGCTAAAATTGTAATACCCTGTATTTAATGCCCTGTCATCCTGCAAAGGAACGAAAGCTATTTGAAAGTGATGAGTGCATAAACCTTTTCGCTTACATATTGATAGACGCATTATTGTGTCTAATATGTCTCAATTGTATATATTGTTAGTGTTCGATTTTGTATTTATTTTGTTATTTTATGTCTTTGTAGGTATTTTTAGAGAAATAAGCTCTTGCGGCAAAATTGGCTCGAAAAGTGGTGTTTTACACCCCAGGATAGAGTACTAAAGGCACCCCAGAAATGCACCGGAAGCACCCCAGAAATGTGTCGGAGGAACCCCGGAAAAATTACTATCTACGCCCAAAAATTACTATTTGCACCCCATAAGACAAGTGCTAAAGGGACACCCGTGCAGGATTAGGGGGAGGACATGTTCTTCTCAAATTCAAAAAATGAATTTTGGCGGGAAAATATTTTCATTAACAGCAGAATTTCAATCGGATATTTGGACGTGATTTAGTGAGATTCAATCCCTGAAACTTAGTGGGTAGACGTGATATGACTATAGAAAGCTAGTATGGGTGATTTTATCGATCAAATTTGGCTGGATAACTTGTTTTAATCCAAACAGGGAGTTGGAGGAAAAACATGAGCTTGCATGAGTTGTGAGAAATTTAAACGTGTACTGCACGTGCTTGGAAGATTTAATCGATATTATAGAGCGTGAAGAATGTATAGAAGGAAATAAATACAGCTGCAGATGCGTGAAAATCAAAATCAATGAAAAAAATGGAAAAAAATATACCCGAGTAAAAGAAGATTATTTGTAGTTAATGGAGGAGATTCAATGTCGAAATTATGTATAAATAGGTTCATAGGATCACATATAAGGGGGGTAGAGAGTTTGGGGTCGATAGGAGAGCTCAGGAGGCGTGAATCAAGAGTTTTCAGAACTCTGTTGTTGTTGCTGCTGCTGCTCGTGAAGAACAGGGAAACAGCGACGGTTTCTTCAACTGGTTGTAACAGTTTCTTCAACTGGTTTGCAACATTTATCTTCGTTGTAACAGTTTCTTCAACTGGTTTGCAACATTTATCTTCATTGTAACAGTTTCTTCATCCTCTTCTGCAACATTTATTTTCATATTTGTAACGATTATCTTCATCATAACAGTTGAGAGTTGAAACAGTTGGTCTGTAACGCACCTTTGCTGTTGCAGATTTCCTGTTTCATTATTTTCTCTTCTTGTAAACACTTTTTGAGCCATGAATACATATTTTGAGTGTGTTTTCGACATGATGAGTTAAACCCCAACACTGGGACGACGGAGGAGGCCGAACTTCATACATGGGTAAATTTATTTTTATTCTTTTTATGACTTTTGCATTAAAATTAATTGAAATATGATTTGATTAAATTGGTTGTCATTTGATTAGATGGGTCATGCTTAGCTTAGGTGATTTGATGTCCCATGCTTAACATTTACAATCAATGTTTTGAGAATCTACCTTGGCAAAAATAGAGTCCATGTTTATATTTCTTGAGCTAAAATTGTTGAGAATAAATAAGTGAACCTTATGTTATAAAGATTGGCTAAATCCTTAGTCCCAGTACCTCTCGCCCATTGTTAATAGTCTTTGTATATATTTATTTATTAATTTTAAAAAACTCGAATCTTCACAAATCTGAACGAACCCATTCTTACCACTATTTAAAATTGCATCAATTTTTGGCGCCGCTGCGACGCGGATTTGTTTTTAGATTTAGAGTTTTTAGATTTTTATTCTTTTGTTCTTTTTTACGTTTCTTGGGTATTTGTCTTTTTGTTGCAGGTTTTGAATCAAAGAGGAATTGGAGACGAAAGACCTAGGGGATTAAAAGCTAGACAAAGCAAAAAGAACGGAGAAAAGACGAAGATTTTTATTTTTATTTTTTTTTAATTAATTAGATTTTATTTTTATTTTTAGATTTTATTTTTAGAAACTGTAAATAGGATTTTATTTTGTGTAAATTTTTATTTTTGGACATTTTTATTTATTTTTTTATTTTTGGGACATTGAACTTTAATTATTTTTAAACCCTACGGAAGGGTACATTTTTTTTACTTATAAATATAAACTGTTTGCAGGGAAGGACGACGATTACGATATCGTCTCGGCCCCTCGGGTTCGTACATGACATAGGAGTCGTGGCCCGAGTCGACTACAACCGTTTCATCGCCCGTCTGGTACGGGAGGTAAGCTTCTAAACACCCGCGAATCCCCTGTCAGCGGGTTTACTGTCTTCCTTAAGGTGCATATATGTTGAGGTTTTGAATACGGACTTTAATTTCCTAGTAAAGGGCAAGGCCAGGCCATACAAGATAAGGGTTCGGATTTCATCACCGTTCTCTTCTTGCCCGCCTTAGGAACACATAACCTACGCGAACCCAAAGCTTAAAATACTGATTAGAACGAGACCGATAGGGTAACGAGCTTGTAGGAAAGTCATTCAAAGGGAAGTATTGGGTATCTTATTAGCTTAACTTAAAAGTTCAGGAAGATTACTGTGAGTCGACTAGAGCCTCCCTAACGGGAAACGTTGCCAAAGAGGTGGGGGTATCAAATCTCCTCTGAGCTTCCCCTACTTCTCTTCGACTCACTTTATTCGGATCGATCTAGAGAGGTTTGCTAAAACGATACCTAGTTGCCTTTTGGAGGAATAGAAGCTGGTCTAGAAACAATCTAAGGGAGCCATCATGCTTTTTGTTTGCTAGATTCAATAGGTTTGATTTGGTCGAGTCAGCCTTGTTTGTGATTGTGTAGAATTCCTCTGTAGTTTGTATTTTCGGGGTGATGAATCCTTTTCAGGAGACGCCACCCGAGATGACGTTACGAGAGTATATGAGTAGAAATTCTCATTATCAGGAGACGCCGCCTGAGATGACGTTACGAGAGTATATGAGTAGAAATTCTCATTATCAGGAGACACCACCTGAGATGACATTACGAGAGTATTTGCGTAGAAATTCTCATTATCAGGAGACGTCATCTAAAATAACTCTTGGTGAATATATGCAAGGGAAACGACATTGGGATGTTCCAACGGTAAGCGAGGAATCACATCTAATGATCTACGAGAAGTATTATAAACACAGACCGCCTAGTTTGGAACAAAGATTAAGAATTCTTGAATGTCAGAAATTATATTATGATGAGGAGGAGGATAGTACTGACGAAGAATCTGAAATATGTAGGCATAGTGATCAGGAAACTATTAATCCAATTGAGCTTTCTAACGATGATATTATTTCTAGTTCAAATCCAAATAATTTTTATGATTATTCACCTATTCAAAAGGACGAGGATTTGATTAGGGATACCACCGTTTTAGACGATGTAGTTTTTCCTTTTGATTACGAAGCCGATAGTGGTTTAGAGGAACAAGTTTATTCTGAAAATGATGTTTTAGAGTCTAGCGACTTAGAAACAATAGTATTAGAAGAAGAAGATAGACCCGTAGAGATGAGTAAAGATGCACTACCTGATAATAACTTAGAAGAATCAATTGACCATTTCCAAGAATCTGATGATCTAGAAATTAGGGAGATTGTGACTAGTCTATCTAGAGACACTGAAAACTCTAAGTTTGGGGGTGATTATCACTTTCCTAGTGCCTTACCTTTAACTCTCAGAAAGTCCTCTCACTTAGGACTTGATATCTATGCCTCAACCATTTTACAAGATTACCTTCATACTCGTTTTCCCGAACCTAATGATGTCCAGGAAGAAGTTCAGTCGTTAGAAACCCATCCTCTGGTTGATGTGGTTTGCCCAGGCTATGATACCCAGATTGACTTTGTTTTCCCACCAAATAGTTTTCTTCCAACTGTGGGAACGTTTATATTTCAAATGTGTCACTTATCAAGTTCTGAGACTAAGCCTAAGTACTTTAGGTTAATAGAATCGACACATTTACTTAAGAATGACCACTACTTTCATTTTGGTCAATTATGTAAGTCAAATCTGATTGACTTAGAGGATCCTCAGTTATTTAGGTTATTATTATGTGCTTCTAAGTTCCTATTTGAGTTTTTCCAGACTTTAGGACCTAATGATTCAGATCCCACCTATGAGGAAATGCAGCCAATGAAAATATTTTATCTAGACCCTTTCATAGAACCTGAACCTGAACCGCAGTTAGCGATAGTTATCAGGGAACTAGGTAAGGTCATGCGATACTTGTTCACTTTCTTGGCTTATTGTTGTTTCCTATGGTCAGCTCAATTTGGTTTTGAAGACCCACAGTTATTCCGAATACTGTTATACGATTCGAGGTGACTAATCCTTTCCAATGTCTGGCTGAAGACTTTAAACTTAGCACTTCTTGGGAGGTAACCCATTCTCATGCAACACGGTAATATCTTTCCTTAACTCTTTTGCTTCAAATGGTAACAGTTTCTCCTTGTTCATGCTTTTAATTTCATTTTTAGAACATTGAAGACAATGTTAGATTTAAGTTTGGGGGTATGGGAAAAGCTTTTTAGTTGCAATAAATAAACTCCAGAGCCTAGAAATTTATGCTTATTAAGGATGGCACTAACCAATCTAAGTTGATGGAAGCATTTTTGTTTTAGGAGTTGAGGAACCAATCTGAGTAGATGGAAACATCTATAAGAGTCTATTCGTAAAAGCACAGATCTCAGGTGTTAGAAATAACATGATAGTTTCGCCATATCTCGTTGAGTCCTTTTCACTTCTGTTTTTATTTTCTTCTTTTTTTAAATATGTTTCTCTAAGTGATTAGGTGGGGCTCACGATTCAAGTTGTTACCAATGCTAGGGTGAAATAGAGTGATTGAGATAAAAAAAAAAAAAAAAAAAAAAAAAAAAAAAAAAAAAAAAAAAAAACCAGACCAATAGACCAATCGGAATAAATTTTAACACTTGGATAGCAATATGTGTGTGTTCTCCCTGTCTCCATCGCCTAAACAAGCGTGGAATGCAGGATCCACGGGAATTACCATGTAATCTGCTTACAAGAAAGCATGCGCTTGGATCCACAAGATCTAATCATGTTGTTAGTTCTAAATAAATAAATAATAAATGTGTGTTCAATAAATCGACCGCTGGTTCCCTTGTATATGCCAGACGAGTTGATCTAGAATTAGGATTATTGACCACTGTTCCCTTTGTATATGCCAGTTGTGTTGATATTAGTCAGACCGATATCTCAGTCCATTAGGATAGGTTCATCTTGGAAGAGGCCTTCAGATAGATATGAGAAAACACCGTTCACCTAGTCAACATCAAAACCATCTATGTTTTTCTATATCCATCTCTTAATCTATCCATGTGATTTGTTGACTCCGGATATTGATGTCCATAGTGAAACTATCTGAGTAGAGCTCTGTCACTTATATATGAATTTTAGTATGCTTGAGTGCAAACTCGTGTACAACAATTTAAATTTCGCATCAGGGTACTTCCTCCCGTAATCAATAAGTATGCCAACCAAGGAGGTTCTTTAGTGCCATTTCAAGGTTCTGCGTAGATAACTAGGGTCTGGAGTAAAGGTTTTGTGGGTACACCTCTGGTAAACCCTCCCGAGACTATAACTCGGCCACTAGGGCCACCTAGGGGTTCAAAGGCTTGTTGCACACGCTAAGTGCAATCGCGATGCCTGCGACAGTGAGTTAGGGTTTTATTTTGTAGATTAAATTTGCTCGGGACTAGCAAATAATAAGTTTGGGGGTATTTGATAAACGCATTATTGTGTCTAATATGTCTCAATTGTATATATTGTTAGTGTTCGATTTTGTATTTATTTTGTTATTTTATGTCTTTGTAGGTATTTTTAGAGAAATAAGCTCTTGCGGCGAAATTGGCTCGAAAAGTGGTGTTTTACACCCCAGGATAAAGTACTAAAGGCACCCCAGAAATACACCGGAGGAACCCCGAAAAAGTCCCAACAAAATTACTAAAGGCATCCTCAAAATGGATAAGGGCGCCCCCAAGGCAGCCGAGCTGATAAAGGCACTTGCAATTTGGATATGGGCACCACCTACTTCTTTATTTAAAAAAAAGAATATTGGCGGGAAATTTGGTTTCAACAGTAAAGGATTTATGATCTTTAAGATAAGAATATCTTCTTGCCTTATAAACAGGAAGTTTTGAAGAAAAAGGAAGTTATCTTGTATTAAACAAAAAAGATATCCTTATAAAATTTTATCTTGGATTGTATTCCTCGAATTAAAGAAGATATGGGTTTAGTAAAGAAATATAGAGAATTCCTGAAAATATTTTTAATTAAAAAGCAGAAGATTTTGGAGTTATGGAAGAATATATTTGAGTAATGTGTATTTGTGTGTATAAATAGAGAGCTAGAGAGCACATTTAAAAAAAGGTTTGGAGAGGTTTGGAGGACTAGAGAAGGAAAGAAAATCAAATCTCTTTTCTTCCTTTTAATCAATATTTGATCTATAAAAATGTACTTTGAGCATATTTGCAATATGATGAGCTAAACTTCACATCTGAGGCGACAGAGGAAGCTATTCCTCCGATGAAAAAGTGGTAATTTTTGTCTTAATAATTTATGCAGTTTATTTTATGATTATTTTCCTATAATAAAAAAATTATCTAATGATTTTTACTAAGCAATTGTTATTTTAATTGATGGTATATGCTTAACCTTGAGTTTTTGATATTCCGTGCTTTCAATTTACAATTGTTCTTTTATAAAATCTATTTTTGCAATAATTAGAATCACTTAAATGGGTAAAATTGCATAATAATAATATCACTTTGGAATTGGTGGAAAAACGGAATCTTAGCCTCAGTATTTCTCCACTTTGAATTAATCTTTATATTATTTGTTGTTTTAAAATTAGAATTAGCATCTAAAAAAATCTACTTTCACAAGTCCGAGTAACGAACCTTTTATCACTATTACAACAACCTTTAAAAACACATCATGACCCGCCTGGTATTTTCCTATGCTATGTTCCCAGCTGAACTCTCAATATTGGCATGACATGACGATTAATGTTCACTCACAGCGGAGTAGCATGAATCTCCCGAAGTGTCAGTATTGAGACCCGCATGAAAACACTCACGTAGGCTACACCACTCTCTGATAAAGAGATTAGCGTGTATACACATTTTTTGATTAAAAGATAGCGCGATCGAACGCGTTTAAATTCCTTAAGGAAAATCTAGACTGTTCATGTCAGTTTCAAAAAATAATCACGGCCACAAAATTTGGCCACTCAATTCAACAAGCCTAGCCTACTCCTGGCAGAATTAGGTAATCATCACGATGACCGCCGGCGGGCCCACTAGAATCCCGACCGAACGGAACCCATCTAGTACATCCGTAGCGCCTTCGAACGATTAAATCTAATGTGGGTGATCGCGCTATTGGCAAAAAAGCTCAAACGAGCTAAGACCGAAAAAAAAGGGTCTTAAAACCCATCGCATCCATCCAAGTTGGCCGGACTAGTTGGCCGGCTTAGATCGCATCTCGAACGATCAAAGAGGCACAAATGTGTTCACCGACTGCCCAATTTTCTTCCCAGTCGATCGACTTGCTCATGGCAAGTCAATGATGCATCAAACCATTCGATCGAACTAGGGTAGACGCGGCTGCTTTGAAACCCTAATTTGTGTTTGAGGCAATATGTTACTATCGCAAATCAATCATGACCGCCCATCTTCGCCAGCCAAATAAAATGGCTTAGATCTAATTTTTGATGGCCCAAGAGATGTCAGCGTGCACACCAGCGACCTGTCTTTGCACATGGCTGATCGGCCTTCTCAAACTAGAGCCCAGCGTTTTCATTCGATCAGCCAAACTAGGGTTGGCCACACAGCTTCCAAACCCTAATTTTAATCAACGGTAGCAAATAGCTGCCGCAAACCATCTCGTCTATCCAACTTAGCTAGCTTGGTCGGACGGTTTGGATCAGATGTTAGATAACCGATAGGGTGACGCTGTGATAACCGGCCACCCCCTCCCATGAGTAGCAATCGGCCAAGCTATAACTAGCCCATGTGATCCTCAAACGATCACCCAAAGATGGCCCTTCGTGCTGTCTCAACAGCAGTCATTAATTGCCGCAAATCATCCCATCCATTCAACTTGGCTAGCCAATTTTAACGATCCAGATCCAATTTAGATCAACCGGTAGGATTTTAGAATGGCTACCATCTGCCACTCGCCTACAGGGAGTGATCGACCAAGAAGTAGCTCACCCCTAGAGCTACCAAATGATCGCCCAAAGGTTCCCGGTCACGCTCTTCTTTTAAGACGGTCGACTCGCGACTAATTTAGGCGATCTTTAAGACAATGATGTTTTATGCACATCGACTATAAACAATGCTTTATACGCATCGATTATAAAAGATGATTCATAAACGTTGATTTCACGAACAATTTTATTGTTTGACCTAAGAAGCACTACGTGCTTCTTTTAGCGGCAAGTCTCACGACTTGACCCATTTACTCGAGACATCAAACATGTCACGAACTGGGGGATACTCACTAGAGAATTGGTATGGCGGTTTACAGCGTGCGGCATGCAATGCGCCCATTACGTGAAAGTGTCAGGAAATGACGGACGGTTAACAAGTAATGAGAGTAGTGGGTGAGAGTGTGACCAGTCTTCCCTCAAAACGGAAACACGATGATCACCACTTTACGCACAACTCCACTTATCCACTACTTAACTTCCTCCACTTCCTATGATATCAGGTTGCGCTCAATGACTTGTATAAATAGGTTTTCAATCTATTTCAAAACAGAAGGGTTATCAACATAAGTACCCAGAAAACACCAAGAACTAATAGCTTACGTTCTGCAAGCCAGTTCCACATTCTAATACAAGTCATAAAACAACCACACCTTCATAATACAACATTCTGATCTCAAACACCTTCTTCGCTTCCCTCCCTAAGATCAACCCTTCTCCTTCACTTTGTGACCGAATTGAATCTGGAATGGCCATTTCTTGGTTTAGGCCAGAGTCTTACAGATTGATCTCTCGAATCTAAAAGTACTCCCGTGCAGTGCATTTGTTTAGGGTTTGAATTCGTTTCTCATCAACACATCCAAATTTACCAAAAACAGCAGAATCATTTTTTACCCCAAAACAGGATTCTTCGTAAGAAGATCGATAGGTTTATTAGTTTTTGATTAGGTTTTGTGGGTCGATCTCTTGTAAACCCTCACGAGACTATAACTCGTCTACTAGGGTCACCTAGTGGTTTAAAGGCTTCATGCACGTGCTAAGTGCATCCTTGATTCCTACGATAAGGATTAGATTTGAAATAAATTAAAATTCCGCCCCAATATCTTAATATCTTTGTATGCCGTTACTGAGCCAGCGTTGTATTTATACAAAACTCTATGCCGGTATATAATGACAAAATGTAATGGTCCATGTGTACAATATACAGAATTCCCTCATGGCAATCCAATACTAATTAACGTCGGCACTGTAATGCCGGCACTGCCTTAATTTTTCGATGAACGCCGGCATCCAACATTTTGAAAAACTCAGTTTTTATGACAGTATAACGGTCATATTATGTAAGCCGGCATAGTAACAACAACGCCGGCTTAATAAAGTGGAAAAAGAGCCGTTGGGTCCTCATTTATTCATAATAATAGAGTGACCGATTGGACTTGTTACCTCAAACCAAAAAAAAAATTAATTTTTTTTTGTAAGCTCCAATGCATATCTCCAATGGAAAATCCATCAGCAACTACCGATTTCATTGTTGTCATGGAAAAAGAAAAACTGAAGTATCCACTCCAATAGGAAATCCATTATCTTCCACCACCAACTCTATTGCCCTTATACAAGAAAAACTTAGAAGGAAGGAAGAAACCACCAAGTCAATTGCCGCAATGAAAGAAGAGATACTTAAAAGGAAAAGAGAAGAACAAGAGGCAGCATACTATGAAAAAGAAACTAAAGCAATATACGAATAAGTAAGGCAAGCTAAAATAGAAGCGAATGTTGAGGAAGAAACCGAATGGATTAAAAATTTCTACATAGTGTTGGATCTACTGGAAAAACACCGCCCTTCAAGCCTTTTTTGGAATCTTGTTACTACTGGTCCTTATATGCCAAAATTTGTGGACGGTTAGTGCAAGAAACGCAAAATGGATTATGGTGATACATATGTAGGGAATCGAACAACTGCCCTCATAAAATTATGTCACAAATACAACGAGTTTCTCGTAAAATTTAGAGGGAATAGGTACCAAGCTCAGGCAGAATATACCAAGTGGAGGAAAGAGCCTTTTAGGCATTTCAAAGCTGCTTTGTTTATTGAATCTCGTTCTAAGAAATGATGTTAGTTGTAACTTGCTTAAGAGATTTCCATTTATGTGTTTAATCTTTGAACCTTTCAATACAAAAGTTAATATTTTTATTCTCAGTTAAGGTTAGGTGCATTATAGTTATATTTGAACTGGCCAAAAATCCATTTCCATTACTCTTTAAACCACATTAGCAGTACTGGTGTCAGCATAGGTTTTTGACAAAAATTCAATGCCGACATTCTGTACATAATTTCAATTGAATCACCATATTGCCGGCGTGGAATACAAATAATAAACAATACCGGAATTATGACGGGTTGTTTCCTTTAAACCGTCATAACACCCTTTGGAGTTACCGTCGCACCCATTGAAAACGTATAAAAACCCTAAAACCTAATTCTAACGCATTATTCGTATCCCCCATTCTCTCTTCTTCTATTTATCTTCGTATCTCCCATTCTCTCTTCTTCTCTTTATCTTCTCTACCGAAACTATTTAAGTCTCCTCTTTTTCTTCTCTTATCTACCAACTACAATCGATTATTCATCACCCAAAAATTCATGGGTCGTCACAAAAAGAATGAACAAAATGACGATCCTAAAGAAGCAGTTGAGGATGATGGAAAATCAAAATCAATAGTGCAACAATTACACGATGATAGGATACGTAAAATTGCCGATGAAAAAGACGAGGAAGAGAAAAGAGCAAGGTCAAGTAGGTAAGTGATATCTATACTTAAGAACTTTCATATTGAATTTATGCATCCTTAATATTATGCATGTTTAGGGTTTGCAGTGATCTATATTATTCTAGAATGTCTAAATTGAAAGTGCAATAAATTTAATTAGTGACTAAAAAATTGCAGTTACAATTGAATTCTGGCATGGAATTAAATTTGAATATTGTGCCGGTATAGCCAACCCGGCGTGGTATAATAGTTCAATTCAATGCCGATTTCAATTTTGATTTTATTGATATCTCTGTAAACAATTAGATGGTTGCCGACATGGATTATTTTAAGATTTCAATGCCGGCTTAGAGTGACGGCATGGTATATATCTAGTGGTCAACGCCGGCACATTTGTCGGTATGAACTATTAATTTTATTCAACGCCGGTACCTGGTGCCGGCTTTGTCCTTATCTTTACTACTATACCGGCAATGTACTTATTGTGTCACCGATATGCATATCAATGTATTATTTGATCACTTGTATGTCGGAAAATAGTTGACTGTATTTACGTGCGTCTTGGGACGTAGGTCTAAACCATCATAAGCCGCTAAAGGAAAGATGAAAGCTGTTGAAGAAAGAAAACCTAAGTCTTCTCTTCCTGGACGTAGTCGATCTGATAAGGACCATGGTAAGGTCGTGATTCGGGAACCTAGAGGGATATAACCAGCAGTGACTCCGAAGAGTGGGGAAAATTGTACCTGCTGAACCATCCCGAGTAGGTGGCTCACAAGGGCAAGGACAACATGAAGTTAAGGTTGAAGCCGGGGAGGAAAAGGAAAAGGATCCCCCCAGCCTACCTTCCTAATACAAATGACATGCTTCCAGAACGCACAGACGATAAACAGTGGGGTCAGCCGAGAGATCCGCAACTCTTATTTGATTACAAGGACTCTTTGGCTCGTTGGATCTATTCAACTTATGTAAGACGTTTGCCTCTTTTTATTATATTATTTATCTATGATCAAGTGAATTTAAGTTAGTTTGTGTGTTTTTATAGGACCACAGCAAAGCCGTCCGTGTTAGCCGCCATCAATCAATAGATATATGGCCTTTGGATGAGGAGTGTGAAGGGGTTAAAGCATTAGTTGAAGCATCTAGTTTGTATCCTGTAATAGTAAATTTTGTGGATACTGATCAAGTCAGGGTGCATTGCTTCTTGGAGAGGATTTATGGTGAAACTGATACCATGCATTTTCCTTTTGGTGAGATGACCATTATCCCTGAAGATGTCCAAAGAATAGTAGGTCTAGAGGTTCTTGGGAAATCCATTAAGGAAAGAGGCAACTATTAGGACCTGGGATGGGACAAGATATATGTGTTGACTAAAAAGTTGTTGGGTTGGGACAAGGAAACGACTATGGCAAATATACATATAACAAGTAATTCCCGGAAAAAAAGACTTGTTCTCTAGTACGAAGGACAAGGAAGGGGGAGAAGACTGGGACCCGCACAAATTTAGTACACTTCCGCTGCTTATCTTTTATTCACCCTGGGCACGTTGGTATTCCCTGATGCCAGTGGTAACAGGGTGCATCTGAACAACCTTCAATACTTGGATCCCTTGGATAAGGTTCATGAATATTCATGGGGCACTGCTTTCTTGGCACATTTTTTGGCAGAGATGTGTAAAGCTTCTAAGGAAAACGCACGTCAATTTATTGGGAATTTTACTGTACTTCAGGCATTGCGAACTAGGTATTTTGTGATTATTGTCATTTACTTTGTTAGTTTCCAATTATTTTGTTTGTTATACATTTCATTGGAACAATCTTTCATTGTAAAGGTGTGAGCTTATGAACACTTCCCAACATTGTTCACGGAGAATAAATCGTTGAAGCTAATGCGTGGATGGCACCCGCAACGGCCTCTAGCTCAGAAATACTATTTCATTAATACTCCGAAGCCTGATAACAAAAGTTGGTTAATCCGCATGAGACTGGCTTTGGACGCTATCGCTCCACAAGATGCTGTGTTTGACCCATATAGGAATGCCAGAAGAGTTCAATTTGCAAGGCGTGACAACGTTTCATTTTACAACGGACCGTTGTTTCATCCAAAAGAATTCGTTATGCACAACCCTCGCCGTGTAATGCGCCAACTTGGGTACAAGAAGAAAAGTCTTACGGATACATCTTATCATAAATTCTCGCATAACTTTCCTGAATTCCAAGCAAATGATAAGTATACTCTGTTAGTTTACAGCCCACCACCCCTTCCAGTCCATTGGAGGGAAAGGGAAGAACAAAGACTTGTGCTTGACAGGGTTGGTTGGGATTTGGTATAAAACGGTTATGAGTCTGAACCAGACTTCCTCAGAGGTCATTTGAAGTACTCGCATCCTTATGTTGTACGCCCGGCTTCCGATGAGGTCCCTCCACAAGCAAAACCTCCCTCCCCAACTCCGGCTGAAACTATTGTACCCGGACTTCAAAAGACCCTTACGTTGTTGGTACGTACTTCTTGTTCACCGCGTATTCTTTTAATTCATATATAAGTTTACATACTAAATACATGTCCAAAAATATGACAACAGCGTGAGCGGCTAGGAAAATTTGGAAAGTTTTTTAAGTGCAAGAACAAGAAAGGAGATGTGCTAACCCTATAAGAAATGAAGAAAGTCGAGCAAAGGATAGACAAAATTGAAGATCCAACGGCGAAAGACTTGTGGGGCGGAAGGAAGAAAAGGGCACACAAGAAGCCAAGGACCGAGTGATAGCAGATGTTTCTTCTATGGTATTAGTTAGGTCTTGAACAATGTTGTTTGCGTGTCTTGCTAAACTCTTTACTTGTTTTGGTTTATGTTTGATTTGATTTTGATTTGGAAACAATGTAATTCTGTTATTTTAGTATGTTGGTAAACTTGTGTCAAGTAACCCCTTTGCCGGAATGCCGGTAATGTCTAAAATGTTGCGTATTGATATTTTTATGACTGTACTGTCATGGTCGGAATTTTACAAAACAACCCCAGTACTTTTAATTTTTCTACACCAAAGAAATTTTAGAGTTTCGACATTGATATTGTTTTAACGACCACGCCGGTACTCTGTATTTTCCAGAGACATAAACATCTGGGCAGAATTCCGACATTGTATTTGATTCAATTAGTAATATCTATGTATATTTTTTCTGAATTCCGGCATTGTTGGTAATTTAATTTCAATGCCGGCATATGTACTAATTTCTCTGTATAAGTTTCTTGCAATTCGGGCACTGAAAAAAAGTGTAGTTCTACGCCGGTACCTGTTCCCGGCATTGTGAAAATATCATTTAATGAGTACAATTCAAACTTCCAAAAAAACCCAAAAGGTTGCGTATTAGTGAACCACATATATCCAAATTACTTATTGTCACTTTCACACGTATGAAGTTCTACCTTCTCTCGGTTAATTGATAGCTTCAAAGCATCCCAAAGTTGGTGATTCTCCTCATACAATTTCATTCATTCATCCGAGTGATTGGGGACTATATCCTTGTTTTTATTCAACGCACAAACCGGTGGCAATGGACAATTTTCCTCGAGTTTCAGAATAATGAAATGATTCCCGTTCACGAACGCCAAAACAATTCTTCTCTTCTTAAGAGATCCTTCACACTCTTGCCACTTTGGTACATATGTTTCTTGTACGGTGGGGGCAAAATAATGAACAACACAATTAAATGTATCCGCCACTAGATGCCCACAAACCGGCATTCTCATCCAATATTTAGTAGGAAGGAACTTCATCTCATTCTCGGGCCCTAACACCCAAGCATACAAACTATCAAACCCTTCCTCATCATCTACCAATTGTTCATAACAACTCTTCTTATTAATAAGTTGAGCGGCCATCCTCGTTCTAGCATATCCACATGCTATCATCCCTTTTCTAACCGCCGATTCAAAGATTCCTAATTGTTCGGTCACAACATGATAACCAAAATTTCCATCTCCATCGACATCGTCCGTATATACAATATACTTAATCTCCGGTAGTTGTCTTATATAAGACTCTATTTTTGTATGGTAACTTCTAGTGGACCTGCCTGTTTTGGGATCCTTGTACATCTTCATATTACCATCCTGTAGCTTTATTATCCCCAATCCATCCTATGCTAACTATACAGTTTCAACTTGTTGAATATGTGATGGGAGTGCGTACTTTCGTGGCCTAACCCTTAGCTTTGGAACCGGAACTAGACCAACTTTGGTCGTGCCCACGGAGTTGTCACCGTGTTGTTGTTGTTGACTAGATATGGGTCACTTCCATTTGATGTCACTTATCTTTGGTATGGCTTCAGGATTTTCACCTTGTTGTTCTTGAATTGGTGCAGGTTCCTTACTTGGCCTTCCCTTTTTGTTTGCAACAGCCTCTCCTTGTTGTTCTTTGTCACTTGATATTGGTACCTTCGTCGGCCTACCCATTTTCTTTGCAACCGCCGCTCCATCAACTATGGGTGTGGCTTCGAAATGCTCACTTTGTTGTTCTTTGTCACTTGATGTTGGTACCTTCGTTGGCCTACCCCTTTTCTTTGGAATCTCCGCTCCATCGACTCTAGGTGTGGCATCCGCATCCTCGGCTTGTGATAGACACATTTTTGTGTCTAAGTTGTCCTCAATTTTCCGTATTGTTGGTACTCGATTTTGTACTTATTATGGTGTTTTCTGTGTTCGTAGGTATTTTTGGGAAATAAACATATTTGGTAAAATCGGCTCGAAAAATTACTCGGAGCACCCCTGGAGGACATTTGCTAAACGGACCCCCACTTTGGATAAGGGGCACCCATCTGATATTCACACCCCAGCTATTGGATAAGGGGCAACCTTTTCTTCTTTGTTTGAATTCGTTTTTGGCGGGAATTGGTTTTTGAAAACTTGAGAGTTTACAGTGGAGATCTCGACGAGTTTGAAGGAGATTAAATAGCTGGAATTGGCATCAAATATCCTGTTTTGATTAAACATGGTAGGTAATGTTGTCAGAATCGACTAACTTTGGCTACAATCACGCGTGGGTGAAAACATGGACTACGTGTAGGAGAGGATTTTCTTCATTAAAGTCGAGAAGATTTGGGGAGATTTTCTCGTTCAAATCAGTTGACACCAACCTGTTTAATCATAACAAAGATGGTAAGAGCTTTAATTTCTAGAAAATAGGAATGTGGTGTGATTTGGAAGAAAACAGGGCATGTTTGTTCTTCGAGATATTCTCGAGATTTTTACTTCATATGTTGAAGGTTTGCATGAGTTTGAAGAGTGCTAAACTTCTTATGGAGCGTGTTTGAGGATGATGAGAGTGTGCAGAGTACCTACAGACGTGTGAAGAAGTTAATTCAGGAAACTATTCCCGGTGACTGCATGGAGTTATTACAGAGATTTGGCAAGTTATTACGGGAGATTCTTGATGCAGTTGGGTATATAAAGAGTGTTCAAAACTCATAGAGAGGATGGAGAGAATGGGGAGATAACAGAGTGCTAGGATTGAAGATTCAGAGGGTGCAGGAAATTCTTCTGCTGCTGCAGCAGCCAAGAACACGAAGAACATTGTACTGTCCAAGACAGTCGTAATAGAACTGTCATATTTTCCCTTCAGTTGTAACAGTTTTTAAACAACTGTGCAACAGTGACTGCTGCACATATTTAGTATCGTTCTTAGTAACAGTTGATTTTCAACATTTATTTTCGTTACAATTCTCTGTTCTATTATATTTTCACCTCTTGTAAGCACTTTTGAGCAATGAAAAATTATTTTGAGCATGTTTTCACCATGTGGAGCTAGACCCCATCACTGGGACGGCGGAGGAAGCTGTTTTTCATCCATGTGGTAATTAAATTAATTCTTTTATAACTATTTGCATAGAATTTAATTGTTTTATGATTTCTATTAATTACTAATGTTTGATGTCGCATGCTTAGTTTTAATTACTTTTGATGCGTCATGCTCATAACTTACAACTAATGTTTTATGAAATCTACTTTGGCAAAAAAAGAGTTATTATTTCTTTTGTTTTGAGCTATAAATGTCTAGAATTAATTTCTGAACCCCATGGACATGAAAAAAAAGAAGTGAAATCCTAAGTCCCAGTAAATTCTTCATCCTGTGACATATTTTGTATAATTTTTCTTTATTTCTAGCATTTTCGTTTATTAATTCTTAAAATCAATCTCATCAAGTCCGAGTGAACGACAACCTTATTTACCACTATCTAAAATTCGATCAGCTTGTCGGTCTTGTTCAATCGATGTCGGTACCTTCTTCGGCTTACCCTTTTTTTTTTGGAACTCCGCTCCATCGAATTTTGGTGTGGATACGGAATCCGCTGTTTGTTGTTGACTTGATAACGGTTCCTTCCTCGGCCTACCCCTTTTGTTTGGAACCGGCGCTTCCGTGAACCTTGCTTCCGAAATCTCACATGCGGTTAGATCTCGTTTCTTACTTGCCTCGATTTCACATTCACGTTGACTCATTTCTTTCAATTATTTTCTTTGTCTTCTCCTTGCCATTTTGGTTTGTGGTATACCGGGAGGATCTCCCTTTATTGGCTCTTCACTTTGTGCTTTCCATGGGCCAGTAATTAGCCTTTGTTGGCTCAACAAGACTTGCCGGCTAGCCGAGTTGCCACGTGAGTAAGCTTCGAAGAATTCCTTTGCTTCGTTCGTATCCCATGGTGATTATCCGGGAGCTTCCGTAGGGGGAGGGGTGAAAGATAGTTGCTTCCAAAATGGATCGATAACCTCAATAGGTATCACTTCTTCATACTTCACAAGCATATGACGACACGGAAGCCCCAATGAAGACATGTCGGGACAAATACACACATCACCCAGTTTGCCGTAGTTTATCTCATTTTGCATTTCTATCATCATATGTTTTATTGCCCACTGAGACACGTTGAATTCTATTCCTCGGAGCAACTTACCATATTCAAGATATTGAGTAATCCTTTCCATTGAGCTTTTCTCAAAATCCTTCTTGATCCTATCGATATCACTCTTGAAGTATTTCTCCATTGCCTCGGTGACCGTAACCACGTTTCCTTGGTTAGACTTGAGGAGATATTTAAATCTCCCATGAGCGGACTCCGCTACACTAGTTGCTTCATTCCCGTAGTGTCTATACCGGTTTTTCCATGCACACACAAATTTTTCCTTGTACTTATCCAACCATTGCTTCCGACAATACGAGACTGCACTTGGATACACTTCGTTCCAATTGGCAATAAACATGTTAAAATTATTTTCGTACGTATCCTCGATAAGAGACCAATAAACTTTCTCCCAATCTCTTAGAAATTCCAACCACTTTTTATGATTTTCATCATATTGTTTGTCCACTCGCTCCTTAATCTTTCCTCTTTCCTCTTCTTCTTCTTCGGGTGATAGTTTCTTCTTGCGAACGTCTTCCTCTAGTTGAACAATCATTCTCTTCTTAATATCCGCCTTAGTGGGTTCAAACAAAGCATGACAAGATTTTATCACATTTTGACATATATGATATGTACAAAGGAAATTTTGTGCATCCGGGAAGACGTCGGATATTGCATTCATTAATGCGCCATCGTTATCGGTTATGATGACCCTCGGAAGATGATTTTCCCGGAAGAGTAATTTCAATTGTCGTAATGCCCAATTATAATTATAATCCTTCTCGTTTTCCATTAAACTCCAAGCCAATGTGAATGATACCTTGTCCGATGTTTGCCCCATGATGTTGAACAACGGCATATTGTATTTGTTTGTCTTGTAGATGCAATCCATCATAAGAACACCAAAACATGTATGAGCCAATTTTGAAAACAAAGGATGCGAAATGAATATTTTAAGGGGCTTGTTGTCCGGCCCTATTTTAACGATACGCGTGTAGTTGTGATCCCAAGCTATCTTATCAAATTCTTGCATAACGCTCCTACCTTCCCATTCCACCTTTCTAATAGTTTCTTGTGCGCTATAAATTGTATTTAGAGAAAAAACATTCGTATGATCCTTTTCCTTGGAGCCTCTGAGAATTTGTCTTGGTTTGATACATGCTTTGGTCAATCTCTTTACATCCTCCATTTCATGATGTTTTAGCTTCGCAACTAGGGAGTGACCAACAAAATCTTCCGGATCCGGGTGGTTATGGCGGCCGAACCACACCATACAATCATATTCCTTGTCTCTTAAATGGAATACAAGCTTAAAGGGGCAATTATCCTTCCTCGTACGAGTCTTGTATACCCTATTAGTCTTCTTTGGATATACATAACCCTTTTTCTCTTGGATATTCTTCTCCTTGTATACCCCACTTCTCTCGCAAGCCATCTCAAAACGAATCTTTGAACCTTGGGTATTCCTCACCAGCACACACATGTTCTTAAGAGCCGTCTCTTTAGCCCAAAAAATTGCTTCCTTTTTAGATTTTATTCCCTACATAAGGATAACAATGGGAGATTATAAGATTCATTATAAGCAATCCATTTGTAAAATTAAAGATACTAGGTGAAAAGTATTCTTTGGTAACATACCGGTGGCATTTTATAGTATTCCGACGTATCCCGACCAAGCGGTCTTGCATTTGTTGGATCAATATATGTCACAATCTAAGGAACGAACGAAAAGAAAATTAAATTAGTTTCAAAAAAATTAAAATACTATACCGGACCACAATTTCGGCATGCTCGACCAAAGTTTCGACATGGTCGAACTGAACCTTAACTAAAGACCAAATCTGAAACGCTTCCGGCATAAAATTTCATTGGAAATCAATGCCGGAAACTTTAGTGCCAGCATGCTCATTACCTATGGTTCCATGCCGGTACAAACTGCCGGCTTGGTCGATAATTAATCAACCACGCCGATATTTAACTTTCAAAGTCACTTACTCCTGTATGTTTTCTTAGAGGTACCGGCATGGTAACATTAGGATTGAACCATGCCGATAGCATATTTTAAAGAATATTCCATGGTAGGTAAAAATTTATTTATTCTACCGGCATGGTTTATTTGGTTAGGGATAATGCCGGCATTGTTGTAACATGAATACTATGCCGGTATCGGTGCTGCCGGAATTGTATTCATACTACGGCCATGCCGGCACCGAGCTTTTACAGCTAAAATAATGGTGAATTCAAAGAAAAATATCAAATTTTCAACACATTAGCACTTGTACCTGAGTATTGTGAGTGATTGTATGTTGAGCTTGTTTACTTTCTTGGGTTGGTTCTTCACAAAATTCTTCTTGCTCAAAAAAATCATGATCTAAGGGTGTTGGTTCATCATATAATTCCAATTGTGAATTGTTATCATTAGCTGGATATTCAAGATATACTCGTTGTTGTAGTTGAGTTAAAGATTAAACAGTAATTCTCTCTTCACTATCATCCACCATTTTCACCTAAAAATATTCTCTCTCAAATTTTCCCCCTCCTACTCTCACCTCACCCGAATAATAACACACACTAATCATTTATCAAATAATCTTATTAATTTCCTAATTATAATTAAACACTAAACCTGATTAGTGATGAGTGGATTATGAATTAGTTAAAATACATAGATAGGGGTGACCCTGATTTGATATTTAAATCCAGTTTTTGTCCTTTTCCCATATCCCCCAATTAATATAAGTATCCCCAATTGCGCATTTTTTATAAAGTATCTTTTAGTGACAAGTGAAATTAGGATTTTTTGTTAAATTGGTAAATGCTTTAGTAGATTTAATCTATGCCACCAATAAAACTCAAAAATGTGAGTGACAAAGTGAGTGAAATTTATGTGCTAAGTGATGCTGAAGAGATCTCGAGCTTGGAATGTCATTGGCGAGTTTATTGCAGGTAAGTTTCGAATGCATGTGTTGTGTATGCGTGCATTATGGCAATGTTATAGTGTTTTTATTAGTGAAGGCTCCATCTAGGTTATAATGGATTATGGCAATGCCGTCTACAGAAATGTGTTGATGACGGAAAGTGACGAAAAGTGACATAAGTAAGTTTGTTTCTTAGTCGGCCGCTCCTCTGTGGAAACAGCCATCTAGTATATTTACAATAGTTTTATTAATCTTTTGGGAATACTAAATATAAATGTGAGTTATATACATGTGCCTGTGATACATTTAGTATAACATATAACACAAAATAAATCTTTCTTATTGTTATATAGTGTATAATAGCTTCAGATGATATCTTGAAATAATTGAACACTTTTCTTTTATCCTGCTCTCCCCAATTAGTTGTTGGTATATTTCATAACAGAAGTAAAGATTTCAGTTGATTGTTAATTTACCAATCAATCGACAAAAACCAATCTTAAACTTAAATCTTTTTTTTTATTAATGTAGTTCATGCTTTCTATGAACTTTGGTATATATCAAATTTGAGAAAGTTCAGTTGTAGATAAATGATTATCATCAACGTCCTTAAATCCAATCTATAAATTTTAATGTGATCCACCACTGTGGAATAATCAACAATATTGTTTAGAATCGATATGATTAAATTAGTAGTTAAATCAAGTGTTAAAAAATGAAAAGACGAGGATACCCAAATATACCAAAATCTTTTTGTTTCAACCTATAAGTCCTCTACCGAATGTGATCGTCTATGGACAGAGTCGAGACAATACAACAACAAGATAACTTGTGTGATTGACTATGGATACAAGATCGAGACAATGCAACAATGAAGTATGTTACTTGATAATAGGTTCGGTATTAACCAAACTCTATAGGATCACTATCAAGTAATGCGGAGTTAACGTATATGTGTATTTTACTTTATTATAATAAACAATTATAATGCGGAAACCAAAGTAAAAGACACAACAAGATTTTGTTAACGAGGAAAACCGTATATGCAGAAAATCCCAGGGAGCTAGTCCAGTTTTGAATACTCTCAGAATTACGCCGCTATAAAAAATCTAAACCAACTTCGTATAGTTGAGACCAAGCAGATTACCCCTAGCTACTTAGTAACCTCAGTTTCCCTGTGCCTTCGACTTCTAGAGTCACGCATGTGAATAGCAAAGGAAGATGTCTTTAGATCACGCACAGAACAAAGTATGTTAACAATGGATTATCACAAGATGTCTTTAGATCTAACAACAATTCTAAAGATCCCGTCGATACTTCGATCTAGTTTGAGTGAATCTTATATCAGAAGAGAAGATTCTCAAGAATAAACAAACTAGGTGCAATCAAAGTTTCAACAACCGTTTGTCAATCAAATCAATCGAAAACTAATAACACTGCAATTATCTAGTTTCCCACCATTGGTACTCATAGAGCTTCTTGATCCCACAGAAGTCTTTAAACGAGCGGTCGTAAGAGATTTCACCTAATTAGGATACTTTCCTCTCCGAATAGACAGATCCACCAGAAACAACAAGAAATGAAGTTTTCCTGGCTCTTAGGATATTTTGCTAGAAATACAAACTTAGGTATTTATAGACCAAGGATGTTTGGACAACAAGGAATTTCCAAAACCGACGATATTCTCAAGATATGCAATGAATGGCAAAATTCAGTTTTCCTAATTCCAATAAATGCTTGTCCAATATTTTCTGAAATATCTCAATAGAAAATCTCCAATTAGTAAATGCACATTACTAAATTTTATTCTCTAGAGATATGCATTAATTGTTGGTAATTAAAGCATATAAAACCAAAAACCTTAATTAAAAGATTCTTAATTTATTTCAGCACAAGATCACCTTGAGTACTAAGGAATATCTTTGAAGAATAAATGATAAGAGTTACTATTCATTTTCAAAGTATGGTCACATCTTTTCACTGCAAATCCTTATTTCATACTCCCTCCGTCCCTATATAAAAGCGGAGTTTTGAATTTTGATTGTCCCCTTAGATAGGCGGATATCCATTTCCAAGATAAATTTTTCCTTATATATCCCTACTTATTATGCATAGGTATTATAACAAATAAGTTTATGTTTCTTATCTTGGGAATGATATTAGGGGTAATATAAGAAAAGTAATGGATATTTATGAAATCCATGTTTTTTCTTATTCTAAGAGAATTGGTTAATTCCGCCTATATAAAGGGGACGGAGGGAGTATTTACATGGATTTGCATTCTTGGAATCGGTTATACCACACTTCCAAACAAGTTTAGAATTGGTTCACCTGTTTTCCAAGACTACTATGTGATTGATCAAATACCAAATCACATACATGGGTTCAATCGGTTCTACCAATCACTAGGATCGGTTATACCTAAATATGGAAACACTTGTGATCGGTCACACCAATCACTAGGATCGGTTACACTAGTTAAGAGGATCGGTTACATCCACACATGGTATTACTTGTGATCGGTCACACCAGTTACCAGGACCGGTTACACCAATTACAAGGATCAGTTACACATACTCATGATCGGTCACACCAATTACTAGGATCGGTCACACCAATTACAAGGATCGATCATACCATCACATGGTGATTACTTAGGATTGGTTACACCAATTAATAAAAACCAGTCCATACCAAATCATAAGTCAGGCATTGTGATTAGTTATACCAAGGTACATAACATAATTTAAGATCGGTTCTACCATCTCACACATATTGGTCATCCAAAGATTTGCAATGAATAGCCGGACCAATAAGCCTAATGATTTCCCTTTCGATTCACGAAAACAAGTTCATGAATGTACTTCCTTTAAACAAATGTAAAACATTGTTTCCCAGGATGAAATCTTCACCATAACCCATTCACATAATTACAACAATATATACAAGATTATGTCGATGTCATATCTACGAAGTTCAAAACATAAGCGTTATACTTCGTAGTCTAATTCCCTAACACTATGATCATACTTTTATGATCATGTCACATCACTAGAGTATTATACAATATGTACAGTATATACAGCTTCGCAGTTATGTTTTCAATATAACACGACTTGAAAGATACGTTAGGAATGAAACAGTTCAAGTTAATATTACTAACCTCGAGTAGAAGGATAATGTCGTCGTTGTAGTTCGTTACTTCTTCACATTCTTCAGGTCTTCAGAGTAATACTTGTATGTCTCAACATTCCTAGACTTTCTAGTCTAACCTAAAACGAAGTTGACTCTAGTATTTAATCAAGCGACTTTAGATGAGTTTTGATATTAAAATATGACAACCAAACTTGACATACCAACGCTTGGTAAGTTCAAAAGAGCTATGCTCTAACAAAAAAAAAATCATCTAAAATAAAATATTACGACAGAAGATGTTAGTAGCTTCTTTTCGTTCAACAAAAATGGTTCAATGTCTTATGAAAGAATGTAATAACATTGAAAGAAGAAAGAAAAAATAATGAATACGATTGAAAGAAAGAAAAAAATCAACATCCAATTTCTATTGATTCGGTCATGACTTCAAATTATTTTGTTGTTATAGATAAAATTGAAGCTTTTGTAGAAACTAATCTAGATTAGAACAAAAGGTTTGGATGATGACACACCCTCATCATCTAAGTAGACTGAACGCGGATGAGACCAAATCCTTAGAAATTTCAACTACAAAAATACGTGTGTTATGGAACCAGTTACTCCTCCCTTTCGAGTTGTATAGATAATTGGAATTGGATTTTTTTTGTCCATATAGAAAGGTCATGATTAACATTTAATCTAGAAAGGTCTTTTGCATTTTAGATAACAATACTTTTTCACCAATTCAGTTTTTTTTCCCGAATTTATCTTGAGAGATTTATTTCACTATTGATTTAAATATTTGAGTCTTGTTATCATGCGCCTGTGCGCGGGACAGGAAAATGAACCCTACTTTACATCTATTGGATATAACATCATCTTTTTTAGATCCGATATTATGAAAGTTTTAAATTTTTATTCGTTGTGCACTCATTTTGATAAGGGCAACCAGGTCGGTCTAAAGCAAAAATTACTATTTTGCCCTTCATACTCATCCGATGATATCTTCTTCGTCCGATATCCGAATGACACGTTCGAGTAGTCCATTTCGCATAACTTTTCGAGACCTATTCAACGATACTAGCTTCATATCTAAGTTATTTTTAGATTAATTTCTATTAATTAAAATCTACGTTAACTAATCGAGTTATTAGCGGTTAATTCGTCTCTTGATTGGTCTAATAGCGTTGACGAGCTTGAGGTATACTGAATGAAATTCGTTATTTTAATTAAGGAAATATGAATTCAATTTATATTTTACCAGAGATATGATTGATGTTGATGGTGAACCAAAGAACGCAAACCAAAGCCGCAAAATTTTATTATATAAAATCACATCTACATCATCATGTGAAAAATGCTTAAATCGTTTCCAACATTTATTTGAAGCATAAACCATTTTAATAAAAAATAAATAAAAATTTTCTTCTGTAGATTAGTAATTAAGTAACCAACCGATTTAAGAAAAAGAGAAGATGAAAAACCTAGGCTTTGGTTTGATGAATTTTGAAAGTTTGATCTTTTAACGATTGTCTAAGTGGTTTTAATTAAGAGGTTAATAAGGATTATGTAGAATTGTAAAAGAGTAAAAGTAAAGGGAATTAACCAATAGTGGTGTTTCTGAAGGCGGTTTATGAAGAGGCGAGGGAATTGATACATTTTTTTAATAACAATGATGACCTGCCTCTCAAAAAGATAACTATTGAGGGGTCAATAAACAAATCTAAACCCTAAACTTAAGTAATAAGGTTTCAAGATTGTTTTAGGGTAAAAGAAATATACTTTAATAGTATGGGATAAGTTGATGCTTGAGTGAGTTTGAGAGATTAAAGTCTTATAAGACGATCCTAAACAAAGAAATATCCTTACAAATTTTTCTTCGCTCACAAAGGACGGGAAGGGTTTATCTTAGGGAAGGGAGGCATAGAAACATGAGAAATCACTGTATGATGTGTTTGAAGTATGAAGTTGTTGAACTACTATGTAAAGGGTTAGACTTGTAATTGTAAGTCTGGTAATGCCTTGTGAATAAGAAGAATAACCTAATTACATAGAAGTAGCAAGACACACAGATGTCTTGTAAAAGGTGGAAGTTACATGGGAGTGGAGACTAAGGAGATAGTAGTGAAGTCGTGCCCGCAATATTAGGGAAAAATGGAACTTATGTACAACCACTACTCTCTCTAATTTCTCAACCGTTTCCACGACTTGATTGCTTTCTCATCGTGAGAATTGTTACACTGCACTTGCTGTATGCCGGCATACCAATACCTCGGTGAATATCCCTCCATATGAAATATTTGACGTCTCTATGAAAATTAATAGTAAAGCTTGAGTACTGCTACTATTATTGGTTAAGTCATACTAATGACTTAGATGGAATTTTCTTTAGTGGATCGATCGCTTTTAGTTGTTCCTCTGATAATAGTTATAAGTTTCTGATTTCAAGCCGGAAGATTTAAAAATCCTAAGATCATTTGTATAATTTTAGATCAAGTTCTGATAAAAAATTACCTAAAAAGTATATTGTTGTTGTGAGATTTGTATATTGTAGATAAGATTTAAGAAGGGGGTTTCGTGTTTAAGATAAACATTGAACACTATAAGAGCTATGAGAAGAAAGCGTTTTCGAATTTATGGAAAAGATTTGGACGAGAAGATGAGACTGAAATTGATGAAACTGTTGATGAATGGTGAAGATTAAGAAATGCTTTGGACTCCTGGTAATGGAAGGAATATTAGGTATTAGTTCAATTCAAATTTTTAGGGAAGGAACAAGCTATATACATTCACAACAAACACCTCTATACACAACCAAGACAATACACCAACTGTTTGAAAAAAAATCTCAACACTTCTTTTCTTTATAATCTGGTGAAATTATATACACATATGTTAACAAAACCTAATTTATTGAATGTAGCAATATTAAAAAGACAAAATAATATGGGATGTGATGTCTTTAATATCAAGCTTCATAAAAAATATTGCTTCAATATAAATGAGGATTGATTTTATGGATTTCATTATGTTTGTGTCTTCTACTAAGTATACTTCTTCGGGTTAAAAACAAGATTTAATTCATATTTTTTTTGAAATTACAAGATACTTAATACCAGGGGCAGTAATACAAGTTGAAGTTGAGAAGGACAAAAACATAATAAGCACAATGCAAAAGTGAAAAAGAATTTGAGAGTTTCAAAATGAAAAAGAGAGGGTACCTAAAACACCACTAATTTTATTGTTCGTGAACCTATATGGACAAATTTCTTGGACGATCTCAAAAATCAATATCCAAGAACATCCTAGTATGTACCCTAATCGTATAAGATCCGAATTCCAACAAGACGAAGTCTTGTAATCTTTTTCAAGATACGAATCCAACAAGAACAAGTCTCGTTAGGGTATTAAAAAAACCGAGCTAAAACTATCTAGCTTGATTATTGAACCACTTGTGGTATTTTAATTATACATATAAATAATATAATGCGGAAAAAAAATATATTAAACACCATAAATTTTGTTAACGAGGAAACTACAATCTTGTAGAAAAAACCCGGGACCTTAAACTGTTACACCACTTGTCTACTATCAGACTTCAGACTAGATGTAATAAAACAAAGTATATTCTCAAATTTTCCTTGCTTCAGTTGTATTCAATCACCTGTAAAACTCCTAGCAGAATCTCAATTCTCTTTAGAAGTTACCCTTATAATTTTTTTAGCAGATTGCCATTTCTGTTTATAAGATACTCCATAGTCCTTCATGAAGACTAGTGCTACCTTGCCTCCAACAAAACACCTATTTGATTTTCTTAAAATATGTTTCAATTAAGGTAATTAAACTCTTTAGAAAAAGAGTTATCAAAGCAATTTTCAACAATTAGGGTATAGTCTCTTAAAATTTTATAAAGATGCCTAATTGATTCTACCTCACAAAATTAATCTAAAACAATTTTAAATGCCAATCTTTGCGGAACTAAAAAGCTAGGGACAAAAAACTTCTTGTAGATTCTATCAATCTTATTCCTCGATCAATATAGTTCTAAATGGCGTTTAGCAGAACGAACTTTTCAAGTGACAAACACTATGATGATCAAGATAAGATTCCGGATATCAAGAACTACTAGATAAAATATAGTCCGACCGGGCTTCACAAATCCCTTAGTGAAGTCTTCAAAGTCATAACCTGATATAGTTTTACCAAGAAAACTAGGTCTCTAGAGGATGAATGTTCTGAGCAACCAGGACATTGCATGTCGGGATTAAGATTCTAGTATGCAGACCTATTTATAACGACGAGCAACTCTAGGTAGCTTACAACCAAGTCCGAGTTCGTGAGCTAGTTTTCATGTTTACAAATTACTTTGATACCAAGTAACCTCAACTTCCCAATGTAAATTGATAATGTAAGCATGTAAGAAGTTTTCCTTGAATTACAAAGACAAATGTGCAATACGAGTATTTACCAATGTAAGCCCCCTGCCCAAATAATTAGATTGACAAGAACAATGGTTAAGTTGTCCAGAAACCATCAAGCAATAATGGATTTCGATAACTCTTCAAGATATAATCAGTTTGGTCAAAACAGTTTGTAAATAATTTGTATATACCCTCGGAGTTCAGGAACTTTCCATATCCACAAGTTCGCGAACCATCTTAATCTATTTGTATACTTGAGTTAGAAAAAGTGTCCAGGAACCACTTAAAATCAACCAGTTCGCGTGCTGAAAAAATCAGTTCGTGCACTTGAGGATTCAAAAGTGTTTATGAACATCTCAAAATCAACCAGTTCATGAACGAACCAAATCAGTTCGTGTACACGAGTTAATAAGAGATTCTGATCATCAAGTATATTATCAATAAACTCAAACATCGTTAGCTAACTAAACAAGCTCCTGAACATGAATATAACTTGATGTCCCATATGAACTTCTTGCACAATTAAGATTTATTGAATAATAAATTATCGTCAACCTATTATGCGATAATTTCTTCAAAACTTCCATCGCTTGAATTTATATTTTGATATTTTTCAAGTACTAGCTTGAACTCGGAAATTCTTTTTTGCAAATTTCATCATAATACTAAATTCATACGACGTTGTCTTAGTAGATATAATGGTAGAAAATACGAGTAAATAGGATAGTCAATTTTCACATACCTTTGTTGATGAAGTCCTTGTAGATGTCTTCAATTGTTCTAAGTCTTCAATATTCAAGAGTCAATCGGTGATTTTAATACTCAACTACCATGCTATAAACCTAGTCCGAGTCTGACTTCAGTAGACTATAAAGAAAGATATAATTTTGATCAAGTAAATTTGACAACAAGCTTGACATACCAAAACTTGTGAGTTTGACAGAGAGAGGCTCTAGCAAACAATGAAGGGAAAATTAATATCATTGTCACATGAGGAAGCTAATGGAAATGTTAAAAAAAATGAGAATGAAGTTGTTTAGGTTATCAAGAAGAAGAAAAAAACTTAAAGAAGAGTAATCAAACACGAGGTTAGTGGTGGTGTTCAACATTTAACGGAGTGTTAAACTTTGTAAATATGAAAACAACTGTAGTTAAATATAACTAACAATTCGACCAAAACAACTAGTTGACTAATGGGTCCACGACACAAAACAATAAATTGTGCAAACTTACAACCCCAAACGCAAAGATATACCAAAATTAACGACCCAAATACAGAATAACTCAACATAAATCCTAAATCTAATAGATTTCCTACATTAGGCCCACTTCTAAAATAAAAAAAAACGCGTCTCGAATTGGCAAAGTATTGAAGAACTTGTGTCACATCAGGCCCTCTATATATCTTGAAAAAAACTGGATCTCGAATTCACCAAATATTGCAGATGACCCATCTGTCGAATAATATACTTTGAATAAGTTAATGATCGTAAATTAGAACGCCATAGAATAAATCGATCAATGAACACAAAAAACTGATGTCGAAGCGTAGGGAATAGTCTTAGTAATAATTCTTCTGGAGTACTTTCGACTGACAAAAATCTTTGTAACTAGCTTTCAATCTTCAATAACAAAGATAAAAAAAAACGCTTTAACTTGGATATTAGGCGACTCACATGAAGATAATAAATCTCAGGTATTGATGTTGGTGAAACTTCAGATTGTCAAAACGAAAGAAATCGATTAGCACTCCCAATAAATGAAAGCGTGTATAGCGGTATATAAAATCGAAACTATGTGCCTCTTTTTTATAGATAACCCTATTTAGATTGTTATATATCCATGATTTTCCAAAAAATTATGTCGCAGTAGTTTATGGAGAATATCTCGAAATAAGCTCCATTAGAATATTCTCTGAAGTAGGTAAACTACCATTGGAATCCCAATTGCCAAAATTTATTTCTGTAAAATATCAAGATAACTCAGGAGACACATAATATTTGGAAGAAGATTGGTTGATATTGACCTTGGTACCTTTTTTACCAATATCAATATGATGCGAAACTCAGAACCATGTCAACCAGTAGTGAGTTTATAATAATCCATTTTTATTGAAATTTGATAGATTAGATGAAAATACACATAAATCTTAATGGGTAGAAGAGATATTAAGGAATCTTGACTAAAAGAACCAGAAGATCGAAAATGGGCTATGATGCCACTTGACGGAGAACAGAAGCGTAAAATATATAATTTAGGATAGAAAAGAGGGATAACTGAGACTAACTTGTGTTTTCATTGAGTAATTTTAATAGAAAATGGGTCAATAGTCCAAGAATCCATACAATATGGTTCTAATGGACAAGTAAATATTGGCCATAGGTGAAATGGACATCAAAAGTTCAAGACAATTATGTCCCTTGTGTGTAAGTTTTTAAAATTCATAACTTCCATAATATATATCCGATTTTAATGAAATTTGTATTTTTAGAAAGGGTTTTGGATGATCTATAAAACAAGATCCATTCTTGATAGTAAATACGAAAATTTTTTTCCTCGAAAAGAATAGCTAAGATGAAACTAGTTGCATCCTCCCTTAAATTAAGATAGAAAAAGTTATTCGAAAAATAGCTAGAATGAAACTAGATGCATCCTAAATTAAATTAGGGATAATTGGACTTTAATACTCAGGATTTGTCCAATACCAGGCTTTGGTCTAACATTTGTCCAACGTTAGGGCTTGGTACCTGGACTGGATGTTGACTTGAGTTGACTAGATTAGATATTAACTTTTGTTAAGAAATTAATTAAAAAAAACAAAAAAAAAATGAAATTGTTGGAGGAGTTTACTATCTTGCCCCTTCACTTTCCCAACTTTTAAGCCATCCAACGGCTTTAATAGACTCAATTACTCTACGGTCCAGATCTAATCCATTACCCTAACTCTTTTTCTTCTTCACTCTTATTTTCTCCGCCCGCCTCTGTAGAATATCCATTCTTCCCAATTTCATAATCTCCACCTCCATCGTCTTCTTCTAGCATACCATCATCATATCCCCCACCACTGTCACCTTCCCATCATCATAATCCATCCCTAAACTATAACCCTTCGTCGAAAAATTCTCTCCTCAATCAACATTTCCACCTGAAATTCAGAGAAAAAAGAAATTGAATAATGGTAATGATTCTGAAATTGCATATGAAGAACAAGTTAGTATTGATGGGTTTTAATGCTTGTCAAGAAGAGGTGATGGGTTTTAATGCTAGAACTAATTGAAGAAGAGGTGAAGTTGTTATCAGATTTACAGGGAAGAAGAACCACTGATGCTGGTGATTTGAGAGGTTGATGGAGGAAATTTTTGGTGATAATAAGATTTAATAGGAGGATGAACATAGAGTTTGCATCAATTTTTGGGTCAAATCAAGTTATGAGAAGATTGTGAAATTAGGGTTCTTAAACAGAGAGCAGTAATGGGTTGATTGCCGTTCATGGTAATGGAAGGAGGAAATCTGCCGAGTTGGAGAATTCTGGGATATGCCGTTCATGGGTGCTGGATTGAATTGAAGTAGGTTTGTCGAGAGGATGGAGGTTGAATTGGTGTGCGGATATGAACCCTAGAAATGGAAGAGATTTGAAGGGAATTGAAAAACTTTAAAGCAAAGGAATATGAGATGGTTCTGTTCGGGTTTGATACAGGGATTTGAATGAGTTTGTGTTGGATTCGCATTGTTTTGGATTGGTTTATTGCCAGAAAACCAGTCAAGAAATTCTTTTACGGCGTTAGTTTTTGGTCATGGTGTAAAATTATTCATGCTTCAAACAAAAAAAGTGTAAAATTGTTTGCAAGGAATTGTTGTGTAAATACTAAAAAAATAAAGGGTATGATAGTAAACCTTTTAATAATTACATTTTATATAAATTTTATACTAATTACTAAACAGAAATTAGGACTTAACCTAGTCAGCTCTGGTCAACGTCCAATCCAGGTACTAAACCCTAACATTGGACAAATGTTAGACCAAAGCCTAGTATTGGTCAAAACCTGAGTACTAAAGTCCAATTATCCCATTAAATTAAGATAAACGACATGACATCTTATTAGTTGATCAAACCTATTACATAATATAGTTGTCCTTTATATACAATAAAAGGTAAAACCCTAACTATCTTGTTGGGCCGCACACCTATGGGTCATAGGCCCCACAACACTCCCCCTTGTGCGGTCCAATAGAACTTCATATGCAGTGCCTCATATTTAGTGCTTCGAATGTAGTTCTTCAAATGTCGTCCTCTCCTTGATGACTTGTGCGGAAATAAATTGCCTCATTAAAACTTTGACAAGGAAAAACCCAGTGGGACAAAATCTTTGTACAACTCTTCACATGTAGTACTTCACATGTTGTCTCGTACTATACATGTAGTTCATCACATGCAATACGATCTTCAGAGATCGTCGAGTCTAAGTTAATTGTCTCGTTAAAACTTCGTCAGGCTAACCCAGAGGGACAAAACCTGAATTAAAGAAAAAGAGTACAATACTAAGTAAACTTAGAACATAGTTGGATGCATATACGTTACCTCATAAAAAACTTGACAAGTAAAACCCAGTGGGATAAAACCTTGACGAAGGGAAAAGAGTACAACGTGATAGATGCAAGTAAAGGTGATCCGTTGCAGATGATCACTTTACTCCGTTGAAGTTGACTAGTTGTTTCACAACTCTTAAGGAAGAAAATCGTCGTGAGAGAGACAATAGCCTTAGCTGGGAAATTACATTCCCCGTGTTTGTTGTTGTCTCATTAAAAACCTTGCCGAGTAACAAAACCCAATGGGAAAAAACAACCTCGGTGAAGGAAAATAGTTCAACATACCATTAGATGCTCCCCCTGATGTCATACATTTTTCATTAGTCTAATGTAGTCAAAAGAAGTCTATCACACTTTACTTGGGGTGACTTGAATGTTTATAAGACCCTGTTGTTGATTCTGGAAGTTACGTTGCTTAACAGACTATCGCCTTTCATTTATTTAATTCAGATATTTTCAGTAATATCAATGCGATCTTTATGTCTTCAACGTTCAACATACTTGATGGTTTTAGTATTGTCTCGCTAAAAACCTTGTCGAATAACAAAACCCTTTGGGAAAAACTATTCTCGATCGAAGGGAAAAAGAGTACAACACAGCTTCAATTTCAAAGTAAAATATGTCGACATCACATCCTTGGATCCTCCCCCTAATGTCGGCATCTCCCCCTGATTACTTTCAGAGTTGTTCTAGACAGTTCCTTTAGTCATGTACTTTTCAAAAATGAATATCAGTAATGACTTAGAAAATAGTCTACCATATCTCCCCTGATTACTTTCGTTAGAGAATAGATTATTGTTCCTTTATAATCAACAACTTTTGAATTGCACTTTCATTAGCATTCCTTTTTATGTCTTTGCAGGGATAAAACAGATTTATGTCAATGGTTACTTTTAAGTACATGATTACATTCACTATACCATTCCAATGACGTTGCGCTGGCGCTGAGCTATATCTAGCTAACAAGTTCCCTGAGGATGCAAAATTTGATCGAGTACATTATTATACGAAGTACAACAATGCGTCTATTATACTTAGATTGGGAATTTCATCTCCCAACACATCTTCGTCATCTTCCTTTAGACAAAATGGTCACTTACTTATATTTGAACCTCGATTAATCATATGAGTGTTATCAGGATGCATGTCCTTGTTAAATTTCCTGACAACTTTAGACATATGCAAACTGGTGGAATAATATACCACAAGCTCAGTATTCGGTCGAGTTTTCCCCAGATTTTCCATCTCAAATTCGGATTTCAAATATCTTTTAAGGTCTCTTATTGCATCTAGAGTACCCATCATGTCTGTACCATCGACATAGATAACTACAATTCCAAATCAGGAACTTTCTTGTGAGTACACAAGGAAAAATAACTTACTTGTCTATCCCCTCCAAATCGAATAGTCACTTAGACGGGTATACCACATCCGCCTGATTGCTTCAATCTATAAGTGAGCGTTCTATCTAACTGTTAACGCACTCTGTGGTTTAGAGTCACTTGATTTGGGCAATAAAAGGCTATCAAGTACTTTTGTCAATATCTTTTATCTCTTGATTCTTTCAGAGATACGTAACAACCACATATATATGCTGCATTTCAAGTCCTTTTGAAATTACCAAGATAACTAAGTAGCAGAACGTTATAACGTTCATTACAAGAGAACAATTCCAGGGCTTTGTGAGAAACCTCGCGCCACAAGGCGAGTCTTTATACTTTAAGACTGCTTTCTTCTCATTATGCTTTCTGACAAATTAATTATGTATGTCCAATAGGCTTTACACTTGGATGGTTAGCACTACCACACCAAATACCTGTATATTTGTCAAAGAACCAAGTTTTACCTGGATTGTATAGGCCAAATATGCTCTTTGTTGACATTGAGCAACAAGGAGCTTGGTTCGATCTCATCTTGCTATATATTTTCTTAAGCAAGTATATATGAAATTAATCATCAATATGCTCGCATGATCTTTCCATTGACTTGTGCGCATTCTCATAATCCACTTGAGATGTCATTGTTATCTGGAATCATTAAACTTCGGAGCGTCCTCCAGTATTGATTCATGGGAAAAGTCAGAGACAATCTTATGAGATGATTTCTGATGATATAAATAAGTTGTGCCTTTCTCACCTTCTTCTTTTCTAGGTGAGGATTGATCGAACCAAGTGGTCTTTCCAACTTCCTTTATGGAGCCACGGCCTCAACCACACTTCCACTAAGTGTAGTTGCAACACCTTAGTCCATGGTGTATATCCCTTATTGAGGATTTGTAACCTTGCAAGTAGGTTTGCAGCTGGTATGTGTGATCTCATCACTTTAGCGACATCAATGTACATTCTGAAAATCGATTATTTTTTCACTTCACATTTACATTTGTGGAGTACAAGAATCAATGTGAGACACAGTGGGAACACACCACAACAATTCCTGTCGTTCCCTTTGAAAATGCTTTTTCTTATCTCCTCCTAACGACGGGAAGACTGTCTCATTAAAGTGATAACCCGCAAATCTAGCGGTAAAAGATCTCCTGCCAAAGGTTTTAAAATATGGATAATTGTTGAGAGTAAATATCCAACAAAATTACTTAATCATTTTTGTGACCCATCATAGTACGATGTGGCCTCGTAATGGCACATATGTAGTGCAACCAAAAATGCGTAACAACACAAAATGTCAGGCTTATATCCAGTTACCAACTGGTACGCAAAGAATGGTTGACCAATTGTGGGTCTAAAACGAATAAGTGAAGATGCGTATAATATTGCATATTCCCCAAGCAGTTAAAGGTATGTTTGTGCGCATAACCGTGCCTTAGGCACCATCTGTAACCTTTTGATGATAGCCTTTGCGAGACCATAAGGTATAGCATGCTCTGCATTGATCCTATTAAATATGCAATAACCATCAAGTCCTTTTGATGTACACTAGCTAGCATTTACAAGGGGTGGTGAGCCCTTACATGTAAAATATGTGCTAGTAGTTTTCCAAACGCAAATTTCTACTATAACTAGTCCAAAATGTCAAAATATTCACCAGAGCCATAAGTCACTTTAATGGTCCGCATTCTGCATGAATATTTTTCTAAATTTCACTTCGTTTCTTTGGAGAGTGAGTTGTTTACCATTTGCATCTAAGTAAAATACGATGGTCTCAATCATGTTTTTCTAAAGAAAGACTTTGTAAGATGAGTGAAGTGCTTTCTTACTTTAAAGCATAATGGGGAGATGCAGTGCAAATCTAGTAACTTTAGAAATCACTGATTGTGATAGATGTCATAACTTCGCATTCTAATGGTTCATTGTCTTGTACACTCAAATGAAGTGATGCCCGTGTTAGTACTTTCAAAACGGAACATCGTGTCACAACCAATGTCCCTTATGGTTATGTCAAAGTCTTTATGAATCAATTCCAATCAATTCATTGTTGGGGTTTAAATGGATTAAGTAATTCAAGTTCTAGTGATTTACATTTCACTAGATTGACACATTAATTTTCTAAGAATATGCTTCCCTCCACATTTATTAGAAATAATTTATAGATGCAATCAACTTCATTCTCACTGTAAGTTACCAAAAAGGTAGGTAATAGTTCACGCATGAACACCCTTTGCACTTAACAAGATGTGATTAGCCCTTAGTACATATAGAGCTTAGACATAGAGTCTTGAGAACTTTAATAAGTGGTGTGGCCTTATTACGTAACAAAAGTCAGATTCAACTCGAGTACTTTAGAGTTAATATATGTTACGTTTCAGGGGGATGATATATTTTTCATCCAGATATATCTCAAGTGCATTAGAGAATTCATGTCTCGTGGGAATGATGTACTTTTCATTCCATAAGCGCAGACATTGGATCGAGTTCAATTAAATAATCAATTGGCCAGGCAAAGTTCTTTTTTGTCAATAAAGTTGATGTCTAAAGTTTGACCTTCATATGGAAATTGGTTGCTACTATGGTACCCGCATTACATTGCTTGTACCAATGCCGATAAGAAGATTCATTCCCAACTCTTTGGTGAGAGCTAGAATTACATCTTAGCTTCATCCCATGTTAATTTGATACATGTACTTTGGTGTCATTACTGTTAGGGAAAAAAAAACATCTTTGTCTCATGATATATATGTCCCTTTTCACATGCTTTATATGAGTCAGTACGTCTAACCCTCATTACTTCGGGATTCTTTTCATTTTCAATTTTGCTATATTTAGCTTAATTTGAGAAACTTCTTTATCTCAACAGGTCAAGAGAATCTCACTACACATGTCAACCACTTACTTTAGATTGAATAGATAACTAAAGGTAATTCTCTTGTTGTCATACTTCAATATATACTGGTTCGTTAGTATCATGGGTGAAGTAGACAAATGGATTTTTTTTTTGACTCATATCACTTTTTGTGAGTTCTTCCACAAAAATTGGAATACATGTGATTTTATTTGCAACATATCTTTTGAAACTACTAACTCTTTAATAGTCGAACAAGTGGATTACATCCCAGTGAACATTCAAATTTGGGAAAAAAAAATATCATGTACATAATAATGGTCCAAGTACTTCTAAACCCCAAATAAACACATTGGAATCGAATTCGTACAACCAATTGAACAAAAGACACCATTCAACTATAGCCAATTTCATATTCAAGAGAACTAATTAACATTAACCAAAATTCTTAATAAACGAGATCAACAGTCATAATTTAAGTTGACTGTTTATACGATATGAACTTTTAAGGGTAAAAAAATAGAACTAAACATGTTTTAAAAACAAATAAATAAGCCCAACGAATATTTAATTAAAAAACCTCGCATTAGTTACATACCTCGGCATTTTGGTTCCCGCTGTATATCGACAAAATCGGGGCAGCCTTAGGCGCGCACGTCCCAAAAGTAGTCAAAACAGGAAAGCGGGACCGGAACAAGTTGGACCGAAAAGGGTTGGACCGGAATAAGTTGGACCGGGTTGGCTGGATCGAACCAGATTGTCTAGACCAAACCGTACCGGGTTGGCTGGATCGGACCAGATCAGACCGGGTTGGATGAACCGGACTGAGTTGGCTGGACCAAACCTGGTTGGCTTCTCCTCTTCTTTCTCGGTGGTTTCTCTTTTCTCCTCGGAAACAGAAAAATGCTTCCTCACAGATTCCTCATAGGCTTCCTTATAGATTTCCCACCATAGAATCAAGATATACGTTGCAAAACAACAATAATAGGAGATCATGCATTACATAGTTTAAAAAAAAAAATTGGGAATAAATAGTAAACACAAACAGTAATGTATTATAATAAAGTGTATCATAAAGTCTAAAAAAAAAACTGACCGCATGTGATATTAATTTTTAGATCGTAGTTACGTGAAAGAAGATGAAGATAATCTCGAAAGAAGATGGAAATAATAAAAAACAAACGAAAAAAACAATAATTATAAGGTACAGAAACGCCGAAGTGCTATTAACAGGACTGGAACATTCCATTGGAGAAGTGTATTGTACAAAATATGCATATGGTGTTTATGGAAATGAAGAGAAACATATTACGGTAGCACTTTATCATGTTCACACACAATCATGGAAAAATAATACTAAAAGCAAGCATAATGGTTTTTTTTTCCACAAACAGAAAACAATATAACATCACAGGAATCACGACAGTACAACATATTGCCATTAGTGCAATTTTTTTGTTTTTTTACGAAGATTAAATAAAATAAACATGATAAGTCATATGATTACATGAAGTAAAAAACAGACAAATCACACAATAATCAAATATTAATAAGTTTATTTGATAGTATAAGACAAAATACATAGCATAGGGACATGACAAATGATGGGTCTACCGATAAACAAAGATGAATACCCTTAAACAGCAACCATACCGACATTAACACGCATATTATAATGAGTAGTGATCAATACCAAGACAAAACATACCATAGGACAAGGACAGGTGTATCTTAGATTGCATATGTAAAACACAATAGAAAAATAAAGAGTGATTTAGGAGTACCTTCTGAGTTTTGATGACTGATTGGAAAAGAAAAAAGAATTAAAAAAAAGGATAGCGGCAGGAACTTTTATTTTACTTATTTTTTTTTTTCTGTTCGTTCTTTGTGGCACCGGTTGACGATGATCATTTTTTTCTCTTTTCCGGTGGCTGAGTTTGTGCTCTGATTGCGAGACTGAAACTTTTTATTTTCTCAGAAGGTGAGCATGTTCTTAAAATTGATGTAGAAATGAAATCAACTAGCTCTGCGGTATAGCTCGTGCATGATAACGTTTTGCAGGGAAATAGTAGAAGAGACAAAGAAGAAGGAGAAACTGCATGACATCTCATTAGTTGATCAAACCTATTACATAATATAGTTATCCTATATATACAATCAAAGGTAAAACCCTAACTATCTTGTTGGGCCGCACACTTATGGGCCATAGGCCCTACAACAATAAAAAAATTATAAAAAAATAGCTAGAGTTGCATCCTAACTTAAAATAATATAATAAAAAAGTATGTTGCCAATCGTGCCATATAAAAATTAAAATCTAGCACAACCATACTTTCAACCGCAAAGAAGCACCACCATCACATTCAACATATATGCAGCTTAAAACTAGATACGTCTCGAGGTAAACATGTTTATTTGTTAGAATATACAGAATGAAACTAAATTCATCCTGACGAAAATATTTTTTTTGTCAGGATGAAACCAGATACATCCCGACGAAATATTTTTTTATTCAGAATGTTCAGGGTGAAACCAGTTTCATCTAGGTTTGAACTATGATGTACTTGAAATTATCCAAATTTAACCACAAAATTAAAGATCATCTACAATAAATAAATAAATAAATTATACATATACATATATATATATATATATATATATATGTATATGTATATATATATATATATATATATATCATAAAATAATCATATCTGCCTCACACATGTTCAATATATCACTGCCTTAATAATATTGCTGTCGGTGCCGAATTCCCTACTTTTTCGGTGATCTAGAAGTAGAACTAAAGTTCCGTCAGTATAAGGCTTCGCTAATCAATCTTGTGGGTGAGCTTGCGAAAGTTCAGTAACGACAAGGTGAATTAGTTGGGGCTATCACTAAACATAGATTTAATAAATACACGTTGTTTATCTTTGCGTTCATTTACTAGCAAAAGTTCTACTAATACACTGATATGCCAACTAATTTGATTTCTTTATAGGTTCACTTGACTGATTAATTTCTTTAGATTGATATCTTCAATGTTTCTACTAACTGCTCTGTTTTTCTTTTTTGTTTTCTGACGATAGCAAACTGCCCTGTAGTGTATGTCTACATTTTTAGTCAATTTTAAGTTTTAAATAGATACATTACGACAGCGACCATTACACCGATCATGCAAATTGACAAATAATCATAGGTACATCAACAGTTGACGGAGGTTGAGATCACAAAATATTCTTATACGATCACATGTGTTGGTATAAAAGAGGGTATTTTAATAAGTTAATTTGAAAATCAAAGTTAAAAGTTGGGTAGAATACCCATTTTGAATATAAGAAAAGTATCTTAAAGATTCGTGTATATTAGAAAAGTATCTTATTTTACTTGTCTAATACACCCATAAAAATAGCTTTAAGGGTTATTCAACCAATTTTGTATAATTTTAATGTTGTGAACCTACAGTAGACTCATCTCTTTTTTCATAGGTAACAACATAATCCCAATTCTAAGAAAACTCTAATTAACCTAACTTGGAAAATAATACTAAAAAAACCCTATTAAACAATAACAATTAACAACCAAAATATAAATCCTAAATCTAATAGATGTTCTACATCATAGAATGACATAGTTTAACATACAATATAATTTCAAGATACAAGGCAAGCTCGTGGGCAATATGTTGTTGGATTTTACAAGTATATATTTAGGGCATGGGGCATATTTTTGGACTCTTCGCAAATTTTGGGACACGAGTCCAATTTTGGATCATTTAGGTAGATTAGACTGCTTTAAATATATATATATATATATATATATATATATATATATATATATATATAACAAAGGTAGATTAGATATATTTTGAGCAGTGGATCAACTTTTAGATCATTTTGCTTTCTCAAATTTTCTTCTATACATTTCATCTCTCTGAAAAGAAGCACTTAATTGCCGTATTATATGCATGATATAATTTAGAGGATTTAAAAAATGATTAGTTAGCTAAATCAACCATGCCAGAAGCCGCTCGAAGTTATATTCCATATACTCTCCTACAGATACGTTATGGCCTGTTCTGCGTTTACGATTTATTATATGAGGTACCTAGAGGCTGCTGAGGTCAACTTAAAAATACTTATGGTACATCTAACTTTTCTTATGTGCCACCAAAGTTATGGCGGAAGGAGGCTTGGTAGAAGGCTGCACACGCCTGTGCTGCACAAATATAATGTTAGCAGTGCACATCCATCTAATTCACCAATCTTGAATAGAAATGTAGTTATAGGCGCTGGCGTTTGTAGATGGACCATCTCTTCTTTTCTCTTTGTTCTTTTCCCTTTCCTTCTAGTTTGAGTATAAGACTGTTGTTGTTGATCATAACAAAAACATACATGTCTTATACAATACTAGGTCTCAACTAGTGCCGTAATGGCACGGGCAAGGATATGTGTTTCAAATGTATCCATCGATTCATACATGTCGTAATTGTCTGAGAAGAATCGAACCGATCGATCCAGGTCTAAATGTTTTGAGGAGTTGGTTAATAAACATGTCCTTATCCTCGAATCTTTTAATATTGTGTATGTAAGTCATATAACCCTTTGGGACAAACATAGTTAATCGTTAGAGCAAATCCTATGGGCAGTAGAACATTACTTCGTTCACTACTTCAAAAAAATATCATGAAAGGTCATTCACCAAACTTGTAACAAAACTAAAAACACCTAAAATTACTTTAAAATCAATTAGATTAATCTTGCAAAATCTGTTAGCATTAGAATTTAGTTTTTCTCTTTGATATAAATTGTTGGGTTCCCAATTTACATAGATTTGTGTTTATTCATTTTCCTAAAATTTATACTAATATTTAATTCTTGATCCATTTCTTTTCTTGTCTCTTTACCTATTATCATGAACTATTTCTCAAGCATGCATAATTACATGAAGTTGGGGAGAAATGACAAAAACAGAAATCATGACAAAAAAGGAGAATAAAGAGAGATGTGAGAAACTAAATCGATTACAATTAATTCACGCGTAGCCTTGCATAATCCCATGAAGTAGGGGAGAAATAATGACAGAAACAGAAACAATGACAAAAAAAAAAGGGAATAAAGAGAGATGTGAGAAACTGAACCGATTACAATTAATTTGCGCATAGCCTTGTGTTTGGTCAATTTTTTTTATAAGTTTCATTTTTCTTCCTGCCCCCTACCCGACAAATCTTAAAATCACGACATCTTCTTTTTTGGAAAAATCTGGCCTTTAAAAATTGTTTTAATTCTTAAAAAAAAGAAAGAAGGTAATTTGAAAACTAAAATCAAATTATAAAAACAAAGAAAAATTAACCAAGGGTGACTAAATAATTTACCTATCTTATGACACCTCTTCTCAGCCTACTACCACTACTACTTCCACCACCACATTATCGTCACCACTCCACCAGTCTCACCAATACCCACCACCATTATCCCCACCGCCGATCCACCACCACCACCCACCATCACAACCACCATTAGTGCTTAATTTACCTATCTTAGGACCCCTTTTCTCACCCTACTACCACTACTTCTTCCACCACCACATTATCGTCACCACTCCACCAGTTTCACCAATACCCACCACCATTATCCCCACCACTACCCACCATCACAACCACCATTAATGCTTACTGATATGATTAATATCAAATAAATTTATTATGTATCAACAAAAATATATTCATTCATTTGATTAATTAAAGAAACATTTATTACGAAATATCAATTGAACATTTATTATTAAATTTTAATTAAACGTGATCATTTATAGCGGTAGATTTATGTTCTGCAAGTATAAATTTGATCGTTCTTTATCTAGCCTAACTTGCCCAAGCTTTGTTTTGTATTCTGGAAATGTAATCAATTTTATTGTAATACTAAAAACTGTGATTTATTCGATCAGGTACTATAAATAGCTGATATCCCATTTGGGTGATCCATCGGTCATGATCATATTGTCTTATATGATTTAGTATCCTCCTCAAAATATTTGTGTTTTGTCCTTACCAGTTGTGCTAAAAACAACCAACTACATTTATCACAATAAAATGTTGCCCATTTTGTAAAGACACAAAACTATTATTGTCCACTACTATTCACTAACATCCACCACCGTACGTAAAAACCAGCCACGCCCACTATTTTTTCCACCACCAGTAATGTTACCACCTCCATCACTCACAAATACCCGCCACTGTTTCCACCACCCACTGCTTCTTTCACTACCACCATTAAAAATTATTAATATAATTTTTAACCGGGGTCACTGTAGTACAGTGGTAAAGTCATTTGGTAATGATACCAGTTACCTGAGTTTGAAACTCCCCAACACCAAATTCTTTACCGATCAATATATATATAGTTTTTAATAAACTTATTTATTAATAAAAATATGTATTTATTAGATTTATTAAATGGACATTTATCATGAAAATTTAATTAATCATTCATCATGAGCAATTAATAGGACACTAATTAATAGAGTATTTATAGTGGTTAGTTGAAAAAGCCACGGCCATAGATTTATCCCTCCTAGAAAAATCTCAGCCGCTCTTTATCTAGCCTAACTTAGCCAAGCTTTATTTTGTATTCTAGACATAGTGTATGCACATTAAACTCCTCGCTGAGTCCTTTAAAGAAGATAAATACTTGACCTAAAAGCTAAAACTTTTCGGTGAATGAAGAAGCTACAGAGTACCTGGACTACTGTCTACGTTCACCAATTTACTGACACCATAAAAGAAAAGCAAAAAAAAAAAACATGTTCACAAATTGCGTTATTCTCCAACAAACAATTGACATTTAAAAAAGAAAGATGGTTGCAGAAGAAAAGTATCAGACCCTTGCACATGGAAAGGTACAAATCACTGCCTATAGGTGATTAAGAAAGCATCGTGGATCTTACCAATGAATTGAATGGACATTTTACACAATGCACAACAGAATTGCAGATGTTCATTAGTTGAATGGACCATATACCAATTTTTCTTTTCAAGAAAAATCAATCCGAATCCAATAATTGACCTAATTAGAGCAAGCCAATCCTACACAAACCCCACCATTTTGGATAGGTCCCAAGCTTAATAAACTTCCATAAGTCGCAAAGTTGATTTGATTTTATCTCGTCATCGAACGAAAAATGAGTACGAATTACTCCACGCGTTTTACCAATTCTGGTTTTGTCCGATTGGTGAACCTACATGTGGAATAACAAAAAACTAGTTTCTTGCAAAATGATCTTCTCAGTGCGTTTGCCGAATACATATTTGGTGGTGAAGCTGGGATGGAAGCTAAGAAACAACTATGTGGCTTTGACAAGTCGGGAGAAGCCATCCCCTGCAAGAACATCACCAGTTCCAAAATGCAAGGAAGTGAATCCACTCCTCAAAAATAGATGGATGATGCTAAAGCTTTTTTAAACAACCTGACGGATGCTAAACACCAACCAGGAGGAGCTTCGGACTTGCAAAGAAAGGGATAGTAGAAAAAGAGTTGTCAGTGTCTAAAAGGCTACGATCGTTTTTAGGCTATGCATTAAGAGCCCTGAATAGGGTACTGTACACCCACCTAAAGCGGGTGCCTGCTTATGAATAGCCAACATTATTAATGTATCCGCTCTTTAGATTTTCTCGCTTTATTTGATGGCTATATTCTTCTCACTAAAGCTGCCTTAAACTACACATTACAAAGACAACACAATATATTAGAGCGCAAGTACTGTGGATACTTGATAAAGATACGATGATAACAAGAGCAAAACAGTAAGTGTGGGCTGCGTAGTGAGTGATGGGGGGATATAACTAGCTAGAATGCTGTACACTTTAGTGATAGAAGTCTAAAGAAACTAGCTGGATGCCTATAAGCAAGTAATTGTGATGGTTGATCTTGACTACATGTGGTACTTATTTTTCCAATAAGTTCTAATCAATGCCTAATTGATTTTCACTTTTAAAACAAATTAGTAGGAAGTTTAAAGATGCTGGGTCACCACCTCAAATAATTACTAAAAGACATTAGTAGTTAAAATAGTAACTTTACTGCTAATGAAAAGCCGGTCTGTTCCGCCCGAAGCCGAACGTATCTGTGGCGTTCGAAATCCGTCACAGACTATCTTGGCATGTCTCTCGAGTAAATTTATTGAGCAGATTCTTGCCTTACTTTTAATTATGCTGTCCTGCCTGCCTGCCTTTACCCGTGGAAACTTACTAGTTATTTTCCTTCCTAATTGGGTTAGAGTTAAGAAATTGTATCAAAGTTTGAACCTCAAACATGTCTATTACCTACTTATTGCTGAAACTACTTATCATTCTCTGAGTATAACTTATAAGTTATCAGTTACATAATTATATATCTAAGAATATGAAATATCGTTATTTTTAGAACACCAAATTGGGAGATACATGGAATAATTAGGGGATACATGCCGGCATGGTTTTTTGATGCTGCCGGCATGGTCGATGGATTACCGGCATTGAAAAACCATGCCGGCAGCTACAGTAAAATATCCCCAATTAGTTTATGTATCCCCCAATTTTGTATTCTAGTTTTATTTAACCATAATTATGTATCTGATTTTGTACCGTATCATTTAATATAAGACAAATAAAAATTTCACCATAATATTAAGATTTTTGATATAAAATTATATCCCACACATTATTATTAAAGTGAGGATGAAATAGATAGTGTACGGAAAGAGTTTAAAATTTAAAATTGAAGAATTATTTAACTTGGTATGCGCGACCTGAGTCCATAAGAACCGGTCTTAAAGATTTAAGAGTTTTTTGTTGTTGTTGAACTTACATGTACTCACTTTGTATCTAACTTGGTAGTTCCTTTAAAATTACGGAGGTAAAATTAAATATCAACGAGATTTAAATGTGAAGGCAATTTTCATTGTGTCTTTGTTTAAACATCGACAACTCAAGGTTAATTCTAATAAATATCACTAACCGAAAACTCTACCCGGTCATCTAGTCACATTCTGGGCTAATCGAGGTACTGTTCAATTTTAATTCATTTGGACTTGATTAGTATGTGGATTGTATATTTTCTCACATTTATTTTTTTGGTCCATATCTTATAGACAATTTACAAGTTTTTTCGTTTTTCTGATCCGACACAAATGGATCCAACTTTCTCGAACAGATCCTATCTCACTGCTCATCTAACCGTGGTTCCTAACAACAAAATCCAACCCCAGCTCTGTAAAAATTGGGAAAAATAAATAAATTCCTAACTTTCCTGGTGAGAAACGATTTCCGAACTTCCCAAAAAAGAAGAATGCACAAGACCACAACACTCCAGGCGAATAAGTTTGGTTAACAACACATATAAAATCATCTCTAAAGCCTTAACTGCCAGATTCAAGACAGTTCTTCCCAAGCTTATCTCTAAACATCAAGGTGCCTTTGTCAAAGGTAAGCATATTCATGATGGTGCGCTCATTGGTGGAGAGCTGATTGATGAAAGATTAAAGAGCAAATCTCCAGTCATTTTATGCAAAGACAATGTCAATTGGCATTGTATTGATATTATACTTGAAGATACTGATTTGGTGTTAACTGGAGGGAGTGGATACAATGGACTCTTACATCATCTCAATCCTCAGTATTCGTGAATGAGAAGGTCTGAGGCAGGGAGACTCTATGTTTCCATTTCTGGTTTTAGTGGATGAAATCCTCACCATGCTACTAAATAAAGATAAGCAACTCAACATTATATCAGGATTTCAAATGGGTGCTGACATTAACCTAATTCATCTGTTGTTTGCTGATGATACACTTATGTTTCTGGATGCACATGAAGAGAAAGTGGAGAATCTGTTAATGATTCAGCAGGTTTATGAGGCTATCACAGGTCTCAAGGTTAACATGGAGAAGCGCACTATGATCAGCATAGGTGTTGATCACAAAGTTCAAGACTTGGCTAGCATTTTACATTGCAAAGTGCAGAAAAATTCCTTCAAGTACCTTGGACTACCACTTGGATCATCTTTCAAGCAAACAAGTGTTTGGATTGCCATTGAGAAATTCAGAAAAAAGCTTGCAGCTTACAAGAGAAAATTCTTTAACAAAGCTGGTAAGATAATGCTCATCAGCTCTGCTCTTGTAAGCTTGCCATTATATTTCATGTCATTACTACGAGTTCCAACTTCAGTGGAGAAGAAAATGCTAAAGATTATGAGAGATTTTTTTGTGTGGGGCTCAACAACTAAAACGAGAAAAATATGCTGGGTGTCTTGGGAAAAAGTGTGCAAGAAGAAGGAAGATGGTGGTCTAGCCATTAAAAACTTGAGATGCATGAACAAAACACCTTCTGCTAAATGTAGTTGGAGATACTTCATAGAAAAGAAAGCATTGTGGAGGAGGATTGTACAACATAAGATAAAGTCAAGACAAAGTCAGGGGAAACTGCTCTCAATCCAAAAGAGCTGAAACTCCCATATGGCAAGGGTTTTTGGATAGCCATCCAAAAGGAAAGATGGTTGATGAATGAAACCTTAAAAATAAAAATGGAAAATGGGCAATCCATTAAGTTCTGGCATGACAGATGGTTATCAGATACTCCATTGTCTAGTTCCTTCAAGAAGGTATTCTAAACTGTTGTCAACAAGGAGGCCAAAGTTGATAGATGGTGGCAGATGGAAAATTTCCTTAAAGAAAAACCTAAATGGGGAGGAGATGCAGGAAATAAATGATTAAAATTAACACTCTGGGAGACACACCTGACTTGAGTCAAGATGAGGACTCAATGACTAAATTCACAACAAAAGAAGGATATCAATAGATAACATCCCAGCAGAACACACAAGACTCAAGCTCCTTCCTACACAAATGTGTCTGGGTTAGATTTGTTTCTCCAAAACACAAAGTATTCATATGGTCTGTGCTGCACAATGCAATACCCACTGTTAATAACAATCTCCAGAAAAGAGGTTATGACATTCAAGAGACGAGATGTAGTCTATGAAATGATGTGGATCACCTGCTTCTACATTGTGCTTATACCAAGCATATTTGGGATCACATTATGAGCTCAGAAGGATTTTCAAACCCAAAATAAAAGAGCATCCGGAGGAATGGCTCGATAATAAAGGGAAAACAGAGGTTGGATAATATGGCCACTTATCCCTGCTGTAATTCCGTGGACAGTCTGGATGGAGAGAAATGACAGTATCGTGACTAAGAATTGACACGGGGAAGAAATGAGATCATAAATAAAGTCAAGAGACTGATCTACAAATGGGGATCCCACTAAATGGTTTTGTAATATCTCCTTTGGAGGCTGTATTTTTAACTAGGCTCTAATTCTTGAGTGTAATGGGCAACATAATTTGGCCGAGGCATTAGGCCTTAGTACTTCTTCTTGTATTCTCCATTTTCCTTTTGATACAATTTTAAAAGTTCAACAAAAAAAATAAAATAAAAAAATGTCCCAACTTCTTGTCCACATTATGGCCGAAATGAAGTCGATATTACCGTTGCAGTAAAACCGTTGTGGATGGTTTTTTCCCAAAGAAAATGGCCATAATTGAGATCATGAGTTGAGTAGAGATAGATATGACTTGACTTCTATATGTCAAACACAAACAACATCTGTTAGATTTATAACCACTTTTTCTAATCTGATTATATCTCTTGTTACCGACAATATAAAAATAATTAATCATGGGTATCCATCATTAACAATTTGGCAACATGGTTTTTAATGTGATGTTTGCCAATTAAAATTGTGAAGATTCCCCGAAACAGGATGGGGCAAAGTGAATTGTTAATGAAAAAGGTTTCTTGGTAGCTAGAATGGGAAAATCAGCTCCAACATCTTGATACAAACAAACCGAACAAATGAATGAGTAAGGTGGAATTCCACTTATTAGTTTCTAACAAATATGTTTATCACCATCTTGAATAAGTTATAATTTGGCTTGTGTGGTATGGATATGAAACCTCAATAATTAAGTTCGCTAGTACATGTTTTGGGATGGGATTTGAGTATAAAGCATAAAGTGTGAACGGATGAATGAATGAGATGTTGATACCAAAAGTACTAAACAGAGAAAAGCACATGCAAACCAGTTAGAGAAAACTCAAGAGATACTATCTTTCGTCTTTTCATTTCTTTTCTCTTTTCTCTCTTACTCTTCTTCTTCCCCCACCCCCCACATTCTCAACTAGTGGTCCTAAGTCCTAACAATTCTCTTTTTATCTTCACATTCATCCAATCCACCCTTCTTTTCTATCACTAAACTTGGCCACATCAAACTTTAAGACTTTTTTTCCCCTTCACTATTAACCCAACTTGGGACTCGTCTCCCCACTTCTAAAGATTCCAACCACATCTCAAACTTCCTTGCAGCCCGAACACACACACACAAATTTTCTTTTAAATTTGTGATGCAATAAACTTCTAAAACTTTTTAACCAGCAATATTTATATTTATAAAGGGAGATACCCTTTCTCTTTCCCTTTCACTTTCTCTTCCTCTTTCTATATATATCCATTCTGCATTCTATCCCATCCAGATTAAGCAAGCAATGGAGAATGCAGCGTTACAGACTTTGCTTAGGCAGAATTCAACACTCAAGAAACCAAAGACAAATTCATGCAAAACATTCTTTAAAATGTTCAAACTCTTCCCTCTTTTGAGTTCAGGTTGCAAGATGGTGGCACTGTTAGGTCGTCCACGGAAGGCGTTACTTACCCACAACGCAACAACGGGTACTTTTTTCGGCTATCGTAATGGAAGAGTCATATTAGCAATACAAGATGATCCAAAATGTTTCCCAAACTTTGTTATAGAGTTACCATTACTTACAAATGCTTTACATAAAGAAATGGCTTCTGGGTTGGTTAGAATTGCACTTGAAAGCGAAACAAGAACTTCAAAGAGGAAATTGCTTGAAGAATATGTTTGGGCTGTTTACTGTAATGGTAAAAAAACTGGTTATTCTATTAGGAGGAAACAAACTTATGATGATGAACTACATGTTATGCAACTTCTACGAGGAGTTTCTATGGGAGCTGGAGTTCTTCCTGCTGGCCCAAATGAGAAAGAAACACTGATCGACGGGGAGCTAACCTACTTGAGGGCTCGGTTCGAGAGAGTGGTTGGATCCAAGGATTCAGAAGCTTTTTACATGATCAATCCGGATGGTACAAGCGGACCTGATTTGTGCATATTTTTTGTCAGGCAGTGATGATAAAATTTCGTTATGTAACCCCATATATCCTTGAACTAGTAGCATAATATAACTACACTCTCTATCTTATGTAAAAATGATTGAACTACAGCATGTTTTCTTTTATCAATGGGATGATAAAAAAGAAATCGGTTTTAACCAAGAGGAATTTTAATAACATTACTTTATACAAGGATAAGAATTGTTCTACAACAATATGCAAAAGCATAACGCCTGTTATTTTGGCCTAACTTTTTGTAAGAGCCTTTTTAGTTTTGAAGGGTGCTTCTTTAGGCCAAAATATTATTTAGACCAAAGTGCTACCACTTTTTGATTAAGAAATCTATTGATTTAATAATAAGTTTTTGAGTATTTTGATAGTGAGGTTAATCTTCATTGGCTGAAATTAAACACTACTCTAAATTCTAATTGCTGGGCGGGTCGCGTCCACCGAGCTGTAACTTCGTGCAAGTAAAAAGTTTCTTTTTATTCGTCGGGCAGGTTTCCAAAACTGTGATGTAAAAACTGTTGGTACAAATGAAATGATATTCTCTGAGATGGTGTGAGGTAAGATCGATCCACTCCAATGCTGTTGCGGCGCTTCAAGCTACGGACTCCTAAAAGTGGTATTGGTACAGAAACAGTTACCGAACTTCTTGGTTTTGTACATATCCAACGAATGGCATGTTACAAGATCTCACGGTAGCCGAAGTGGATCACCTAATGTCATTCTTCTGGGCCTAGTTTTGTGATCCTACTTTGAGACAAACCTTGAGAATGAGGAGAGACGATGCTTGATTACTATCATACATGGAGTAATACTACGTTGACCGTGGAAATCTCCCGGGGAAAATTTCGGGAGACACAACCTCTGGGCCCACCTGGAGAAAATAGGGGGTGGGCCATTAGGGCTGTGTCTCCCGGAATTTTCCCCAGGAGATTTCCACGGTATACAAGACATTATTGTCATACATGTCGTTGTATTCCCTCCGTTTCTAAAAAATAAGTTTGTTCTTTTTTCACAAAGATTAAGAAAACTAATCATTATAGTCAATTTTACATATTTTATCCTAGTTTATCCTTTGTCCTATTCATTTGATATTACAAAAAAAAAGGGAGAGTGAAATGGTCCCAATTTTGTGTTAAGAGATGAAAAGAAAGAAGAACTGGTCCCTCCATGGTAGATGAGTAAACTCATAATATTTGACTTTGACTTTCCATTTATGGAAACCATCATACTTTTTTAACATACCCAAATAAGGAAACCAAGTCTATTATTTAGAAACGGAGGGAGTACTGTCGATTAGATGTTTTCATTCCTGAACCTGCACCTATACTCGAGTACTGTTGCATACCAGAACATAAGTTGTTGTTTTAAAATCTTGTGAAGCTAGAAAATCCCCAATTGGCCCCAGTTCTGGACACTCACTCAAATCCATCATGCTAGATCTTAGTGGTTTTACTATTCCATGCCCCCTCCCTATGAATTTTGAGGTTCAAATTTATTTATTATGTGAGTGAATATATATTTTTCAAAGTTTAAAATCTAAAAGGAGCGTTTAGGGTCTTGCCTTTTCACCTATAAGACATTTAGTACATAAGGGTTATTGAGAGTCACCATTATACATGGATAGTCGTTTATGGATGAAGAGACACCTTGTAGATTCACTATTGATTCTATAGATTAGTACACATCTCTTGTTTTACGTTTGTATAGGTCTTGCAAGTTTTGAGAAAAAAGAAAACAAGTCTTTATGTCAAGAGTCGGAGTGGTATTTAAGAGCGAGGTAATTGTTAACATTCGCTGGCCGAGTAGTATTGTAGTGTTATTTACTACAAGGCGTGGTCGTTGTATCTTGGGAGACGACATATGTGAACCGTGAGCACCTTATGCGGGATGAATTGTCTTTAAGGAACGAGGAGTACCTCGCCTCGATCAACCCAATTCGATAAGTATTCTAACTTTCTTCTTTGTTAGTATTTTGTTAGATGCATGAGAGTGATTTCTGAGATACCGAAACACATATTTTCCAATACTATGAAAAAATCATGCAAGTTATCAACCGATCTGGTCGGATTCACTACATCTTCAGCATCACTAACTAGTTTCTCTTGGTACATAACCGATTTGTTGCTGGATATTTGCTTTTTAAATTAGCTTACATAACTGTTGTCTTTTTGATTCTCCCTCTCGCTATTGATGATCAGTTTCAGAATTTCCATTTCACTTGATAAATTGTATTTGTACTTGGATGTATCATCCCTAGGGACAAAACGTATGATTGTTACCGTCACATTATGTTGATTAACCATCTTCCAAACAAAAAAGAGAGATTCTCGATTATCTGGTCCTCCAAAGAACAGTACGACTACATTATGTGAATTATAATTATCTTCTTCAAAATGTTCAATGATTAATGTGCCGCCAAAGCCACGATCGACTAGGATTCCAACACTACAAGGTGCATTGATTGTTTAAGATACTATTGTTGATGTCACGAAAGAATGGATTATGTTCTTCGATTCCACTACCTATAGTTTGTTGTTTATGGAAAGGAATGATAATGATAATGAAAGCAACCCTTTTTCTTCCGCAACTTGACATATTCCTTTGTGCATGCTGGAATAAGACGAGAAAGTTGTATGGTTTTCAGTGCTTACTGATCCATTTGGTGAGCTTTTTATGTAGTTTCCAAAGGCACGTATTATCTGATCTAATTTAGTCTGAGATCGATTTGAAGTGATCGTAGAGAGACTAGGCCGTTAACCTTATTTTACCTCAACTAGGTGGACAGTAGTTACGGAGAAGAAAAACATTACTTCATTACCTAGAAAAAATAGACAAACACAGTTTTTATACACTGCAACAATATTAGTGTTAACAAAACTATCAAAACAATAGATGAACAACACGTGTCACAATCGTGAGAGGAACAAACATTTTGTTAACAGACACAGTTAAAGAATAACAAAAATAACAGACTGACACATTGTTATAGTGTGATAAAGCTACACTAACAAAAAGAGTGTAAGAAACAGAAATGACTAAAGGGAAAAGAGGTAGTGTAGTGTTACTAACCTCCCTCAAATTGAAGAGGAGACATAATCTTTAATTTGTTCTTAAGAAACTCAAATCTAAGAGAAGCTAATCCTTTAGTAAATATGTCAGCAACTTGTTCTAAAGTGGAGAGATATATAACTTGTAAAGTTTTTTGACTGAACCAGCTCCCTGGTAAAGTGAAAATCCAGTGCAAGTTTTTTCATTCTGCTATGGAACACCAGATTTGATGCTAGAGCAATGGAGCTTTTGTTATCACAGGCAATAGTAGGAGATGTAGGTAAGAAAATATGCAAATCTTTGAGCAAGTGGCATAACCAATTAACCTCATATGCAATGGATGATAGTGATTTGTGCTATGCATCAGTACTTTTTTTTGGAGATAGTAGCTTGTTTCTTTGTAGACCAACTAATATGATTAGCTCAAAAAAAATACACAATAACCACTGGTCGATCTCCTATCATCTAGATTACCAACCCAATCAGCATCAGAATACCTTTGCAGAGCATTAAAACTTTTTGTGAAGAATAATCCATGATCCAGATTACCTTTTACATATGCTAACACTCTCTAGCAGTAGACAAATGAGTTGTAGTTGGTGAATGCATGAATTGACATGTCTGATTAACAACAAAGCATAATTATATGATCTTGTCCAAGTGAGGTATTGTACTGCAATGGATCTGTATTCAGTTGGATTAGACAGAACAACACCATCTTTAGCTGATAACTTGAAACCTACAAGACAAGGAGTGTTGCATGGTTTGGTACCCACTAGATTTTTTTAGCCAACAACTCCAAAGCATATTTTATGAGACTGAGAAAAAGTCCTACAACATTCGCTTTTACTTCTAATCCTAAAAAGTAATGTAAGTTTCCTAGATCCCTTACAGGAAGTTGAGTTGATAAGTATGAGATAATAGAGCTGCAATGAGAAGAATTGCTGCCTGTAATTATGATGTATCAACATAGACTAACAAAATGGTTAGTTTATATCTAATCTTTTGTACAAAAAGATATGAATCTGCTAAAGAAGGTACAAAATCAATAGCCACAAGAGCATCCATAAGCTTCTCATACCAAGCTCTCGGAGCTTGTTTAATGTAGTTTACAAATATAATATGGATTATCTTTGTCTTGATAACCTGGTGGTTGAGTGATGTAAACTTCCTATTTTAAATCTCCATGTAAAAAGGAATTACTAATGTCTAGTTGTCTAATTTGTCAATCAAAATTTGTAGCAGGAGAAAGAAGCAACCTGATTAGAGCAGGCTTGACAACTGGACTAAAGGTATTAGTGTAATCCAGGACTTCTAGTTGATGAAAACCTTCAACAACAAGTCTAAATTTATACCTTTCTATAGATCCATCTGCATTATATTTTATCTTAAAAACCCACTTACATCCAATTAGATTCGATGAAGGATGTGATAGAACTTAAGTCTAAGTTTCCGCATCCTTCAAAGCATAGTATTCGACATCACAAGTTTCTTTCCAAACTGGTATCTTAGCAGCTTAAGAATAACATGTTGGACTTGTAACTGAAATACGAGAAATCTGATTAGTTGAGAGATCATATTTAGCGGAGGAAAATACCTTAGGTTTGAAAACTCTATCCTTTTCCATTGTTGTCATTTTATGACTATTAGTAGTATGAGTAGAATTTGTTTTATTAGTAACAGTGCCTGAAGTAATTGTAATTGCATTTCTTGCATTACCAAAAGAAGTAGTTGTAGTATCATAATTCGTAGTAGTAGAAGTAGTAGATTGTTGTGATGCAAAAGTATCTAAAACTACGGTATCAAGATTTGCAGAAATAAAAATAGTAGGTTGTTGATGTGCAGAAGTATTCATAGGTGTAGAATGAGAATAAGAAGCATCTAAACCATTTGGTAATGAATGAAACTCATGAGAAGAGTTGGTAGTTGTATAGAGAAATAAGGAAAAACGTCTTCATGAAAGACAACATATCTTGAAAGATAAACATTACCACTTGCAAATTCTAAGCACCTATCATTTGTTTTGTGAACTGTAACCAAGAAATATACACTTAAGAGAAACTCCTATGGGCATGGAAAACTAACTTATTTTATCGTTATACCCCTATAGTGGGAAGGAAGAACAAGTAAAATGGATGGACAAACCCTCAAATAAAAGGGTTTGTCCATCGCGTTTCAGGTTGATTTAAAAAAATAAACCTGAGAAGACTGGGGCAGTTTGGGCTGACCGGCCTCAGTTAAACCAAGACATTGTTCAGATTGAGACGATGCTCGTATTACATTCAGGCGTTCGGTCTTAATTGATCCGGTAACGGCTAGTTCATCCAAAGGCTATCATTCCCCTTCCTCTAAATTGAATTGAATTGAACTCCAAAGCCACACCTTCCATCCTTCTACACCAACAAATTTTCTGAGTAATGGCTCAACCATATATTAATCCCGCGGAATTTACGATCGATGAAGATTTGTCTCTTTGTCGAAAATACGTAGCTTTATATCCGTCTAAGGGTGCAGAACGACGTCAAAATGAGTTATATCCATAGAATCTATGAAAACTTCTACAATGATACCGGTAACCCCAATAATAGTAATGCGGCTGGGTTGTTTTGTCGAATTGGGGATATTAAAAAATAAGTTGGAGAATTTATAGCTTTGGTTCTGCTTGTTAATCGTTATCGAGTTAGGGGTGAGACAAATGTTGATGTTGTATTGCAAGATCGAGAGGAATAAAGAAGATGGAAAAGACGAATTTTGAATTATAAAGCTCATTACGCAATCTTAAAGGATTTTTTGATATATCGTTAGGGTATTGAAAAGATATTGATGTAATTTTTTAAAATTTCAATTAAATGAACGACTCAAATTAAATTTTAATTTACTTTCTAGATAAATTAGTACTTGAAAAAGCGGGGGTATAACAACCACACCCAATAATTCGTTCGGCAATCTATATGGACTAAACTCCAATATAATTCCGAGAGCACCAACTTAAAAGTGAGACTCAATCAAGAAATATATCAAAGAGCTTTATCTCTCTTTCTCAATACAATCAGCAAATCGAATAGATAGTTTTCGTATTGTTATACAGTGTCATAGTATTATTACACAGCATCAAAGTTCAATTGTACCATAACTTTGACAATAATACTATGGTGATATGTATCACTCCCCCTTAGTCAATACTTCATCTCTCAATGAAAACCACTCCCCCTTACATAATGATCCGTAAACCATACGTATGTAGTGTGAACTACAAAATAATTCTCCCCCTTTTTGTCAATATAAATTGGCAAAGGTACAAAAATTATGGGATCATAATGAAATTCTCATAGAGATACTTCATGACTAAAAGAGAACATATCAACTTTGTTTCGATGATTTCACATAGTCGAAACTTAGTGTATTCACCAAGGAGTTAATAAAGATACAAGATAACTCCTACAATATTCCACAGCCACACTCCCCACAAAGATTTGACAATTAAGTACAAGTTCAATTAAGAACTCTCCCCCATAAAATGTCATTCCCAAAAGGAACAACAAGAGCGGCCTTACTTTCACAAGAAAAGAAGGATTTCTTTGGACATTAACAAATCACATGAAACATGAATTTGTATCCATAAAACTCGAATAAATTGATCCACAAGGAAAACTCATAGATTAATTCAATCGGAATTGCTCTTCATAAGAAAACTTACGGAGCCATACAGTACATTCACATAAAAGTGGATCCGGGAAAGATTAATACTGCGGAATATTCAAAAGTACATTCTATTTTCCATCAAAATTTGCATAATGACAAAATAAACTTAACTTTTGAGCATATATGGAATAATCACAGTTCACGGACGTAAACCACATATCCCATACCCCCTCTGTTTCAAAAAGACCGTCCTCTATTCCATTTTGGTATGTTTCAAAATTGTGTCCAGCTTTTGTTTATAATCATATTTTTCCAATGAATTCTCTGATATACCCTTAAGTTTTTTATATTCATAAATTCATAAATTCTTTTTTAATGGGACCCAATCTAAAATATTAATGAAATTTGTATAATTAAGGAAACAAATATATCCTTTATTCCTTTTTGTATTTCCTATTTACAATCCCATAACAATTTTTGGTAGTTTTTATTACTAACAGTTTTATTGAAATAAATTGGGCAAGTAATTAAGGGTAGGCATGTAAACTGCTATGGTCTCCTTAATATCTTGACAAAGTCAAAGCGGACTGTCTTTTTGAAACAGAGGGAGTACAAAATTATTTTTTCAATATATAAAACCAATAAAGATTAATACTGCAAAATCATCTTTCAGATAACTTAGAATTTAAATAATAAATATAAAAACATTGCAAGATGAAAAACCGTTGACAATAGATATGTGAAGTCACAATAATTGCTATTTCAAACCCTAGTTATCCTTCTTAAAAACATAAGAATAAATTTTCATAAGCAGTTTCCTAGACAAAAACAAACTAAAAGCATACAAAAAATCAAAGTACACTTCTGGAACCTCCACGGGTTTTAAGACCTTTGAGCTTGTGATTGACAGCATCTACTGCATCTTCAGAGAAGATATCCTCATTGAGAAGCTCCTTAACATTTGTTTTCATGAGAACAAGGTCAGTGTTAACCTTTTTCAACTCAGTTCGTAATAAATCAAGACCCTTCATAATATCAACGAGCTGTAGTTTTGCTTCCTCAAAGTATTTAAGAAAATCATGAACCACTTCAGCAGAAACCATTTCATCATGCTCTACATCTTGATGAGTATATGCATAATAGCATGAAACATCAGAATAATCATCAGGAGCTGGTGAAGACCGGATCACGGTTCCTCTGAATACGAGAGACGCTACTGGATTTTGAGCTTTGATATCGTCAGCATCTACTAGGGTTCTATTATTCTTCCCTTTGGAACCGTACCCCATACCCTTATCAAGAACCCCTTTCGTATAATCACAAGAGCGAGAAGGAGATGACATTCTTGATATGAGAAAAATAATCTAGAGTGAGATAACTCAACATCATAGGATAGGTATATAAATGGTTTCTCAGGGAATAAATTTATGGTTTCTAAAAATTGGTTCATGACATGTAACACGGGTACCCGTACGAAAACCAATACAACCCAAAAAAAAACTTTTAGAAATATTGTAGAAGTCCATTTGTATTTGAACTGAAATATACAGTATATATATATATATATATATTATTTTTTTGCAAGGTGAATTTTTTTATTTTTCACAAACTTTAGCTCTAAAATCTATGTTCTCAAAAGAGAAAAATTTAGAGCATCAGAATAACAAAAAAAAAAATTGTTTAAAGAATCTACTAAAAGATAAACACAAAAAACTTTGAGGGAACTGAATGAAACTACTTGTGCAAAGTTGTTTGTAGACTATAGTCCAGCTAAGAACGAGAAGAAAATAGCTTGACTAAACACAGACAACCTTGCCAAACAAGTATACCTGATTATTAAAATACTCATCAGGAATTTTTTTTAGTAAGATTTCAACCCTTGTGATTAATTAACACAAGTATGAGCTTTAAGCTAGTCGAATAACAAGTTTCCATGGTTAACCCTCTTTTTCTTTTTAACCTTTTGAGAAAACCCTTTTAGATGTGAAAAATTATTATAAAACTTACTGTCATCGAAATGTGAGACTAAGTTTGAATCTTTACCTGAAGAAGTTTGCCTGGTGAATTTTTACAATCTGTCAATGAGATGTTTGTATCCTTCAATTAGAAGCTTTAGGTCATCTTCCGTAGCTCCAACGTGATTGGCTTCTTCTGGAACCTTTTTCACATCTTGAATATCTCCACTTCTCTTAGTTTGAGAAGAATTCTTTTGCAACCTCCTTGACCGAATCATGTTAAAACTACTATAATAGGTTCGGACATTTGAGGAGCAAATTGAACTGATCTTCCTGGAACACTTCACATGGCGAGTCCTAAAACCGATTGGTTTAGACATGCGAATATCAGTGACACCTTTGAGAATTAAATCTAAGGTGTGTTGGAGTCGATCGATATAATTATTGTCCAACTTCAATTTGCACTTCTGTCGAACATGTCCTTTTGTGTTACAAAAGAAGCATACTTTCTGATCACCGGAGTGATCTGAGTAAGTAGGTTTAACGTAATCGTTAGAAGATTCCTTTCTCCTTTGGTTGCAACAGTTCCTTCATTAGAGTAAGTTGTACGCCTATCTTTAGCACTGGGAGAAGTTTGCAAATTAACTTCTGAGACTGGTTCCATCAGAGAAACATGATTACATGTAGTCACGTTTTCTAACATCACAACAGACTCATAAGTAATTGGTATAGTTGACTCCCCAGAACATCCTTTACATTGAAGAGAGAGTTTCCTTAATAGACGTTAAATTTCTAAGGCATTCTCTTTGAGTTTATCCTCGAGTTGAGTTCGTGAAGAACAAACAACGACATTTTTCTCACGAAGAATCCTTAACTGGGAGTCACGACCTCTTACCATACCAATGATCATATTGACTTTGTGTTTCAACCTATTTATTTCAACAGCCTGGATTCTAAAACGTTTTAGAATAGTTGTACTTTCTTGGGATGCTTCCCTTTCTACTTCAGAGTCAGATTCGTCAGTGAAATACTTAGGATAACACATATCAATATTTGATGTTTCGTAGGAACATTATGTTCATCTACATGCAAGATCGACAACTCTTTATCTTTAATAGATTTCATAGAAACAGAACTTTTATTTATGGTGATGCGTTTATCAGAGATAACACTTCTGTCCATAGAGTCATATTGCTACAAACACAGATTTATGAGGTCTTAGCGTGTTTGCCTGCTCTGATACCAATTGAAAAAGCGGGGGTCTAACAACCACACCCAATATTTCGTTCGGAAATCTATATGGACAACTCCAATACAATTCCAAGAGAATCAACTAGACAGTCAGACTCAATCACGAAAAAGTATCCAAGAGTTATATCTCAATTTCTCAAATAGTTATGCAATCGAACAGATAGAAATCTGTGAGCCAGATCGATATGAGAAATAACTCAGATGGTACCAAAGACCAATATCCAAGCGTCAATAAATTCCTATCCAACAAGCAGGTCGGATTTACCAATTGATTAAACTACGCACAACCTGTGATATTTCAATTATATAAAATATAATGCGGAAAATAAATAACACAGACACTAGAAATTTTGTTAACGAGGAAACCCCAAATGCAGAAAATTCCCGGGACTTAGTCCAGATTGAACACCACACTGTATTAAGCCGCTACAGACACTAGTCTACTACAAGATTAACTTCGGACGAGAATGTAGTTTAGCCCTAACCAATCTCACACTAATCAAGGTACAGTCGCGTTTCTTACGCCTCTGAATCCCAGCAGGACTCTACACACTTTATTCCCTGAGCTGATCTCACCCACAACCAAGAGTTGCTACGACCCAATGTCGAAGACTTATAAACCAATCTGTCTCCCACAGAAAAGTCTATTCAGATAGATAAATCTGTCTCCCACAGAAATACTTATGAAGTTTTGTTCCGTCTTATGATAAATCAAGGTGCACAGGAACCAATTCATAATCCGGTCTTATATTCCCGAAGAACATCCTAGAAATATCAATCATCTCACAATAACTTAACTATATGGTAGTAGAAAAAGTTATTGTGGAATCACAAAGAATGAGACAAAGAGCTTTGTGATTACTTTTTATATCTTACTATCAGAGATAAATCTCGAGCCAATCTTAGAGAAGATAGTACTCAATACGATAAAACAAGTACGATCAGAACGCAACTACAGAGAAAATAGTTGGATCTGGCTTTAGAATCCCAATGAAGTCTTCAAGTCGTTAACCTAAAATTGTTTTAGGAAAAACCTAGGTTAATGGAGAATCGACTCTAGTACGCAACTAGTATCACACATGAGGTGAGGGGATTAGGTTTCCCAGTTGCTAGAGTTCTCCTTTATATATCCTTTCAAATCAGGGTTTACTTAGTTAACTTAGAAAAAAAACATTCATTATTCACCGTTATATGAAATCCTGATTTAAGTTGCAAGTTAAGTTTTGCTTGAAACCAAAACAATATCTCTCCACCGTTAGATGGACTTAACTTGTCACACACAAATGAAATATACTTCATTTATATATGGGTAACCGTACCTTAACGTGTACATAAGGTTGGCTCAACAATAGTTAACCAAAGTTAGCCATATGAACACTTTTGTCTAATCCACATTCATCTAACACATCTAGATCAACTATGATGATCAATCAATCATGAATGATAACCAAAGAATCTAATTGTGTTCTTCATAGAGTTGTTCAATTGTTAACAATCACATAGAAGTATATATGATCCAATTGGAGCAAAATCGGAATGATTCGAAAGAATCAATTCATGAACATTTAAGTCACTGTTTGCAAAGATTGCATTCCTTATTATATAAATGTATTTGTTCATGAGTATGAAATCATAGTTTGCCAATTTTAGAAATTGAACCACTTAAGTTTGCAAACGGGTACGCAAACTTAAGTTCCAGACATTGGTCATGAATCAGTTTGCAAACGGGCACGCAAACTTTAGTTACATACCAAACTCAGTTGAATAAGTTCGCAAACGGGTATGCAAACTTAGTTCCTTGAATTCAACAGTTAGATCAGTTTGCGAACGGTTATGCAAACTTAAGTACCCTGACTTAACAGTTGAAACAGTTTGCGAACGGGTATGCACACTTAGTTTCCGGTCCTGAATTATATCAAAATAGTTCGCACACTTAGTACACAAACCGTAATGTATCCAGACATGGGTTTTAGCTCTTAACTCCCATTTCAATTATTGAAACAGTCTTAGAAAACGACAATGGATGTCTCACACACACCACTAGCTAATAAGCAATTTTCAAGTGATCAAATGATTAATACGAAACTTTCCAAGTCGACATCAAATGACTGTCTCACACAAATCATGTAAGATGTTTCAAGGTAATTTCCACATGATCATCTTTTGACATAATGTCAAGAATAATGATGAATGTAGCTAAGACAGAAAGCTACCAACATATATTTCGAGAAATAGATAAGCGAGTTAAACTCAGCTCGAAATAGCAAATGTGTATGATACGAAAGATTATATCGTATACGACTTTTGTCTCAATAGGAGATAAGTAAGAATAGAATAGACTTCTGAGTGATAGATAAGTTTTATTCTCCATATACCTTTTGTTGATGAAGTTCCTCCGAGTTCTTTAGTAAATCTTCGTCTTTAGTTGTTAGCGCAGTGAAGTCTAAAGCTCAACTATACAATCTATCCTAGTCCGAAACTCCTATAGGTAGACTAGAAATCAAGACTATAGTTTTGATCAACTAAACTTGACAAACAAGCTTGAGATAACAACGCTTGCGAGTTCGACCGAGCAATGCTCTAACAAAGTTAATTTGCATTCATTAAATCATAAATGTTTTAGTTCATGAGTATGAGAATCATACATAACCGATTTTAGAACTTAACCATTGTGTTCGCAAACTGGGTACTCGAATAGCAGCTCCGGACCTTGGCCTAGTCAATCCGTAAGCAAACCCGGTTCGCGAAAAACTGTTCCGGACCTAACTCAGGTAAACCCGTTCGCATACTATGTACGCAAACAAGAGTTCCAGACCTTCTCAGGTAAATCCGTTTGCATACTAGGTACACAAACAAGAGTTCCGGATCTGAATTATCACAATACAGTTCGCATACTGGGTATGCATACCGTGTTGTATCCAGACATGGGTAATTGATCTAAACTCTCATTTCAATAATTGAAACATCCTTAGAAGACGACAATGGTAATCTTACACATTCCACTAGCTTCAAGTAATTTTCAAGTGATCGAATGATCAATACGAAACTTCCCAAGATAACATCAAATGACTGTCTCACACAAATCATATAAGATATTCAAGGTAATTTTCACATGATCAACTTTTGACTTAGTATTTAGTTTCCAACAAATAAATTGTCTCAAACTAAACTCGTCAAGAATACAATGAACATAGCTAAAGCAAAAAGCTTCCAACACATATTTCGAGAAATAGATAAGCGAGATAAACTCAGCTCGAAATATCAAATGTGTATAATGTAAAAGTATATATAGCTATACGACTTAGTATCAATAGAAGATAGAATACAATAGACTTCTGAGTGATAGATAAGTTTTAGTCTCCACATACCTTTTGTTGATGAAGTTCCTCCAAGCTCCCCTCAGTAGATCTCCGTCTTCAATTGATGAACGTCGTGAAGTTTAAAGATCGACTACACATTCTATCCTAATCCGAGACATAGCTATAAGTAGACAAGAAATCAAGACTTATAGTTTTGATCAACTAAACTTGACAAACAAGCTTGAGATAGCAACGCTTGCGAGTTCGACCGAGCAGTACTCTAACAATCTCCCCCTTTGTCAATTTTAGTGACAAAACTATCAATACATATGGATTACAAAATAAATAAACTTTGTAGCTTCTCATCCATAATGCTTTATTTCTTTGGCTCTTCAACTTTCCTTAAATTCTTCGCTACTCCAAGTACTCCAGCGATTCTGAACGTGTTCAACTCGGTATCATTGTTGTTGAAGATCCGTATCCATAACAATAAGAAAATAGATGTTCTCAATCATTGTTATACAGTGTCATAATATTACTATACAGAATAAGAGTCCAATTGTATCACAACTTTGAAATAATACTATGGTGATATGTATCACTCCACCTTAGTCAATACTTCCTTCTTACAATGAAAACCACTCCCCCTTACATAATGATCCGTAAACCATATGTATGTGGTGTGAACTACCAAATAATTCTCCCCCTTTTTGAAAATATAAATTGGCAAAGATACGAAAACTACAAGATCATAATGAAATTCTCAAAGGGATAATTCATGACTAAAAGAGAACATATCAACTTTGTTTCGATGATTTCACATAGTCGAAACTTAGTGTATTCATCAAGGAGTTTATAAAGATACAAGATAACTCCTACAATATCCCACAGCCGCACTCCCCACAAAGATATGGCAATTAAGCACAAGTTCATTAAGAACTCTCCCCCATTTGATGTCATTCCCTAGAGAACAACATGAGCGACCTTACTTTTACAAGAAAATAAGGATTCCTTTGGATGTTAACAAATCACATGGATTTGTATCCAGTAAACTCGAATAAATTAACCACAAGAAGACCTTAATGATTAATTTAATCGAAAACACTTAACATAAGAAAAACTTACGGAGCCATACAGCACTTTCACATAAGAGTGGATCAGGGAAAGATCAATACTTGGGAATTTTCCAAAGTTCATTCTATCTTTTATCAATATTTGCATAAAGACATAATAGACTTAACTTTAGCATTTATGAGATACTAGCACAGTTCACGAACGTAAAGGCATACATCTCATAGGCAATTGCAATATATAAAATCAAAAAGATTAAATACTGCAAAAATCATCTTTCACATAACTTAGAATTTAAATAAATAAATCTAAAAACATTGTAAGATGAAAATCGTTGGAAATAGTTATGTGTAATCACCATAATTGTTATTCCAAACCCTAGTTATCCTTCTTAAACATAAGAATAAATTCTCATAAGAAGTTTCATAGACATTAAGATTCTTGAAAAATTCCTTATCGTCCCCGAACTCCTTGTCGTCAACAGACATTGGAACATAAGGTTCATGAAGAAAGGAGTCAATTCCAACAAACCTTCTTGACTGTTGCCGAACCAGGGCTTTCTAAATATACAGAGATATTAGGACAATAGCTTTTATTTGATGCATCTCTATCCTTGTTTCTTTTAAAACTTCAAGAACAACAGAAAACTTTTGAAGATTTGAGGTGTTAGCCCTTGGTTTCTTCATATTCTTCCTTTTTCTCTTCAAAGTTGTAAAGGAATGAGATTTGTATTTTTCCTTCATGACAGATGGCTTAACAATCATATTAACATCTTTTCCATTAGAAGAGATGATGCTTGGAGTCTCCATAAAAATATGGAATTGTGAAAGAATCACATAAAACAACTCTACAAGCAACCTTTTGATGAAAAGAGTTTCAGGGAAGGAAAAAGAATGTAGGGTTATGGAACCTATATATAGAGTAAGTAGGGTTCATGTACGATCAACACCAACAGCCCTAAGGAGGGTAGAAATGTCGATTTTAACCCCCTTTTATAATCAAATAAGGTGAAATCTTTTCAATACCATTACTTGAGGATATGAAAAGAATAAACAGAAATTTAAAAACAAACTAGAATAGTTTCCGACCCTAGAACCCGACTATGCACAACTCTTGTCTCTTTTCGAAATTAGGGCACATGAGACAAGATGCACCTTCAACATAATTAGACTGTGTTGGGATGAACAATAATCTGTTCACCAAAGGGTTCTTGCACAGAATTTTCAACACCCCTTTTCATAGGTCGTTTAGACCTAGTTCTTTTCTGTAGAGATCTAACTTTTTCCTTAGAAATAAACTTCTTAGGAGATGAGTTAAATTTACATACCTTGGATGGATTCGACTTCAGAACAAGTTTGAGCTTGTTTGATAATCGATTTGCTCTCTGTTGCAGTTTGTTGACATATCTTACTTTATGTTTGTACTTGAAGCAATTAGAGAGTTCATGACCCTTAATAGTACAATAAGAACATGTCAATGTGGAGGATGGTTCAGGCACCATAGACGAACATGCTGCTAAACAAAGTGAAGCACCTGAAACATGTGAGATAGAATTTTCAGTAGACAGGGAAAAATCCATTTTATCCTCCAATGTGGTCGATGAAGTTTCTCTAGGAAGAATATCAAGATTGATGTGAGTATTGCTATAATTATCAAAATTAATATTTTCGCCAAGGAGTGCTACACTTGATTTTTCATCTTTATTCGAATCGTAGTGAATCAGTGATCAGATGTTTCATCAAGAGTTGCAGCAAGACCTTTGTTCCCAGTGTATTTTCTACGATTTAGACATTCATTAACAAAATGACCAAAACCTTTACACTTGAGCATTGTGGCATATCCTCATCATCAGTGTCGACAGTATCCCTTTTTTTTAGGAGGAAACGATCATGAGGCTTAACTGATGATCTAGGTTTATCTATGGTGAACCGTTTACTTCTCTTCAAAAGAAGATCTCTAAACTGTCTTGTGATCAGAGAGACTGAGTTGTCAAGATCTTCATCTGTTGAATCAGTCTCAATAGAATCATCTACAGAGTTGCCAACACTTTTACTTTTATCAAGTAGTTTAGTGTTCTTTTGTGCTTTGAATGCAATATCCTTTCCAGTTTTGGATATATGCTCATGATCAAAGATCTTTAACTTTCCAACAAGAGTATTTCTGGAAAGTGTTTCAAGGTTATTTCCCTCAACGATGGCATGTTTCTTAGAATCGTATCTAGCTGTCAGCAATCTGAGAATTTTCATCACAATGTCCTTTTCAGGAATAGTCTTACCCAACGCAAAAGATGCATTAACAATTTCAGACACTTTGTGATGAAACTAATCAAATGAATCTTCATCAGCCATACGAAGGTTTTCCCAATAAGAATTTAGGTTTTGAAGCCTAGATTCTTTCTCAGGGGTATTCCCTTCAAATACAGTTTCTAAGATATCCCAAGCATCTTTACCCCGAGTGCACGTAGTCATATGTTGCTGAAGATCTGGGGTAATGGCATGGATGATATCATTTAATACGTCAAAAATTTTCTTTGCAGCAAGAATCTCAAGATCATCATACTCACCAATATCTTGTGGAACAGTTACACCGGCTACTATAACTAATGGGGGATTATAGCCATTAACAATACGAACCCATGATTGAAAATCTCGTGCTTGTAGAAAGGTATGCATAACAATTTTCAAGCATAACTAATTCGAGTCATCGAAGACTGGAGGTACGTTTATGGAGATAACACTTCTATCCATAGAGTTAGATTGCTATAAACACATACTTATAAGGTCTTAACGTGTTTTCCTGCTCTGATACCAATTGAAAAAGCGGGGGTATAAAAACCACACCCAATAATTCGTTCGGCAATCTGTATGGACGAAACTCCAATATAATTCCGAGAGCACCAACTTAAAAGTGAGACTCAATCAAGAAATATATCAAAAAGCTTTATCTCTCTTTCTCAATACAATCAGCAAATCGAACAAATAGAAATACGTGAGCTTAATTGATATGAGAAATAACTTGGATGGTACCACAGACCAATGCCCAAGTGTCAATCAAGTTATATCCAACAAACAAGGTCGGATTTATCAACTGATTGAACTACGCACAACCTGTGATATTTCAATTATATAAACAAATATAATACGGAAAATAAATAACATAGACACCAGAAATTTCGTTAACGAGGAAACCGTAAGTGCAGAAAAACCCCATGACCTAGTCCAGCTTTGAACACTACATTGTATTAAACTTCTATAGACACCATCCTACTACAAGTTAACTTTGGACTGGAATGTAGTTGAGCCCTAACCAAGTACCACACTGATTAAGGTACAGTCGCATTCCTTACGCCTCTAGAACCCGCCGGATTCTGCCCACTTGATTCCCTTAGCTGATCTCACCACAACTAAGAGTTGTTACGACCCAAAGTCGAAGACTTATAAACAAATCTGTCTCCCACAGATATGTTTATCCTTTATTCTTTTTGTTCTGTCTTTTGATACAAGATCAAGGTGAGCAGGAACTAACTAATAATCCGGTCTTATACTCCCGAAGAGCAGCCTAGAAATATTACTCACCTCACAATAACCTAACTGATTAACGGAGGAAGTTATTACGGAATCACAAGAGTCTGAGACGAAGAAATGTTGTGATTACTTTTTATATCTTGCATATCGGAGATAAATTTTGAGTAAATCTTAGAGAAGATAAAAATCAATACAATAGTTGGATCTGGTTTCACGAATCCCAAATGAAGTCTTCAAGTCGTTAACCTAATAATGGTTTTGGAAAACCTAGGTTAAAGGAGAATCGATTCTAGTTTTCAACTAGGGCATAGAAAAGTGTCGGGATTAGGTTTTCCATTTGCTAGAGTTCTCCCTTATATAACTTTCAAATCAGGGTTGCTTACAATCAAAGCTAATATAGCTTAGTAACAAAGCATTCAATATTCACCGTTAGATGAAATCCTGATTTAAGATTCAAGCTAAGTATGCTTATAAATTAAGCAATCAATATCCACCGTTAGATGGTCTTAGCTTGTTACACACAAATGAAATATACTTATATTTAGATATGGGTACCCGTACCTAAACATGTATATTAGGTTGGCTCAATATCAGTTAACCGAATTTAGCCATATGAATACTTTTGTCTTAGCCGTATTCATATAACACTTCTAGATCAAATATGATGATCAATCAATCATGATAGGTAATCAAATAAATCTAATTGTGTTTCAAATAGAGTTATTTAATTGTTACCTATCACATAGAAATATTCATGATAAAATTGAAACGAAATCGGATTAATACGTTATCGTATAAAGTACTTACACAAGAATCAATTCATGAACATTAAGCCACGGTTTTAAAAGTTAATTTGCATTCCTTAAATCATAAATGTTTTAGTTCATGAGTATGAGAATCATACATAACAAATTTTAGAACTTAACTACTATGTTCGCAAACTGGGTACGCGAACAGCAGCTCCGGACCTTGGCTTAGTCAAGCCGTTCGCAAACCCGATTCGCGAACAAGAGTTCCAGACCTAACTCAAGAAAACCCGTTCGCATACAAGGTACGCAAACAAGAGTTCCGGACCGGGATCATCACAATACAGTTCACATACTGGATATGCATACCGTGTTGTATCCATACATGGGTAATCGTTCTAAACTCTCATTTCAATCATTGAAACATCCTTAGAATACGACAATGGTAATCTCATACATACCACTAGCTTCAAGTAATTTTCGAGTGATCGAATGATCAATACGAAACTTCCCAATCTAACATCAAATGACTGTCTCTCACAAATCATGTAAGATGTTCAAGGTAATTTTCACATGATCATCTTTTGACTTAATATTTAGTTTCCAACAAATAAATTATTTCCAACTAAACTCCTTAAGAATACGATGAACATAGCTAAAGCAAAAAGCTTCCAACACATATTTCGAAAAAGATAAGCGAGATAAACTCATCTCGAAATATCAAATGTGTATAATGTAAAAGTCTATATAGCTATACGACTTACTCTCAAGAAGATAGAATAGAATAGACTTATGAGTGATAGATAAGTTTTAGTCTCCACATACCTTTTGTTGATGAAGTTCCTCCAAGCTCCTCAGTAGACCTTCTTCTTCAATTGGTGAACGCCGTGAAGTCTAAATCTCAACTACACATTCTATCCTAATCCGAGACATAGTTATAAGTAAACTAGAAATCAAATATATAGTTTTTATTAACTAAACTTGACAAACAAGCTTGAGATAGCAACGCTTGCGAGTTCGACCGAGCAGTGCTCTAACAGTACTGATTACATGTGACGGTTACACAAGTAAATTAACTAATTATATCTTTATTTAACAATATTAATATTCGGATCCACTCCAGTTCTTGTAATACGTGCCCCCTGCATCAAACTCCCAAATCCTTGATATGATCCTACATGTTGAGACCCTTTAACATCATGTTCTCCACTCTGATTTCCAAACAATGGACATGAAGAATCAGCTGGAGACCCATCTGTTAGAGCACTACTCGGTAGAACTCGCAAGCTTTATTATCTCAAGCTTAGTTGTAAAACTTAGTTGTCAAAACTATAAGTCTTGATTTCTAGTCTACTTTAGCTATGTCTCGGATTAGGATAGAATGTGTAGTTGAGCTATAGACTTCACGACGTTATTTGATTGAAGACGGATAAGTACTAAGGGGAGTTTGTGGAACTTCATTTACAAAAGGTAGGTGGAGACTTGAACTCATCTATCACTCAGAAGTATATTTCTATTCTATCTCCTATTGAGACAAAAGTCGTATAACTATATAGACTTTATTTTATACACATTTGATATTTCGAGCTGAGTTTAACTCGCTTACATATTTCTCAAAATATGTGTTGGTAAGCTTTCACTTTAACCAAGTTCATCTTTTATTCTTGACGAAAGTCAAAAGATGATCATGTGAAAATCGCCTGGTAACATCTTACATGATTTGTGTGAAACAGTCATTTGACGTAGACTCAGAATTTTTCGTATTGATCTATTGGTCAATTGAAAATTACTTTGAAGCTAATAGTTTGTGTGAGACAGCTATTCCCGTCTTCTAAGAATGTTTCAATGATTAAAATGGAGTTTAGAACGATTAACCATTGATTGGATATAGCACATTATGCGTACTTGTATGCTAAATGTTGCAAGTTATTCCAAGCCCGGGAACCATAGTATGCATACCCGTATGCATACTAGTTTAACAGTTGAAGTCCGGGAACTTAGTATCCATACCCGTATGCGTACTTTCTTAATAGTTCAAGTCCGGGAATTTAACTAAGTTCGGTCGTGAACGACAGTATGCGTACCCGTTCGCATACTGGCGGACAGACCAAGTCCGGAACTCTAAGTATGCGTACCCGTTTGCATACTTGAGTAGGTTAAGTTTTAAAATCGGTTTATTCATGAAAAAATACATTTATATAATAAGGAATGCAATCTTTGCAAAACGTGGCTATAATGTTCATGAATTGATTCGAGTGAATCAAAATCGATTTTGCTTCAATTGTGTCTTGTATACTTCTATGAGAATATACACAATTGAATAACTCTATAACTAGTTTAATTTGAGTCATTTGAACTAGTTGTGATTAAGATGAACAAGGTTGATATGAAAGTGTTCATATGGCTAACTTTGGTTAACTATTGTTGAGCCAACTAAGTGTACACGTTTAGGTATGGTTACCCATATCTAAATATTGGTATATTTCATTTGTGTGTAACAAGCTAAGTTCGATCTAATGGTTAAAAGATATTAACTTGAATCTAATCAGGTTTTCATCTAATGGTGAATATTGAATGCTTTGTTACCAAGGTAACATTGATTGCAAACCCTGATTTGAAGACTATATAATGGAGAACTCTAGCAACTTGGAAACCTAATCCCCACCCCTCATGTTTGATACTGGTTGTGACTAGAGTCGATTCTCCTTTAACCCAGGTTTTTTTTAAACCATTATAGGTGAACGACTTAAAGACTTCATTGGGATTTTGAAGACAGATCCAACTATTTTTTATGTAGTTGCGTGTTGTGATCTTACTTTGTTCTATCGTATTAAGTACTATCTTCTCTAAGATTTTCTCGAGATTCAATCTACGATAGGTAAGGTAAAAAGTAATCACAAACATCTTCGTCTCATCGTTTGTGATTCCACAATATCTTGTTCCGCTTCCATACGGTTAAGATCATTGTGAGGTGATTGATATTATTAGGCTGTTCTTCGGGAATATAAGTCCGGTGTATCAATTGGTTCCTGTTCACCTTGATTTATCAAAAGACGGAACAAAACTCGTAGGTATTTTTGTAGGAGACAGATTTATCTATTCAATAGACTTTTCTGTGTGAGATAGATTTGTTTATCAAGTCTTCTACTTTGGGTCGTAGCAACTCTTAGCTATGGGTGAGATCATCTAAGGGAATCAAGTGCATAGAGTCCTACTGGGATTTAGAGGTGTAAGGAACGTGATTGTACCTTAATCAGTGTGAGATTGGTTAGGGATCAACTATATTCCAGTCCAAAGTTTACTTGTAGTAGGCTAGAGTCTGTAGCAGCTTAATACAGTGTGGTGTTCAAATCTGGACTAGGTCCCGGGGGTTTTCCTGCATTTGCGGTTTCCTCGTTAACAATATTTATGGTGTCTGTGTTATTTCTTTTCCGCATTATATTTTCTATATAATTGAAATATCACAGGTTGTGCGTAGTTCAATCAATTAGATAATCCAACCTTTGGTTGTTGATATAAATTGATTGACACTTGAACATTGGTCTTTAGTACCGTTCAAGTTGTTTCTCATAATAATCAGGCTCGCAGATTTCTATCTGTTTGATTTGCTGATTATATTGAGAAACGAGATATAACTCTTGGATGTATTTTCCTTGATTGAGTCTGACTGTCTAGTTGATTCTCTTGGAAATATATTGGAGTTTGTCCATACAGATTGCCGAAACGAAATTTTGGGTGTGGTTGTTAGACCCTCGCTTTTTTAATTGGTATCATAGCAGGCAAACACGTTTAAGACCTCATAAGTATGTTTTTGTAGCAATCTGACTCTATGGATAGAAACACTATCTCTATAAACGTACCACCAGTCTTTGATGGATCGAATTACTTATGGTGGAAAATTGTTATGCGTGCCTTTCTTCAAGCGCTTGATTTTCAATCATGGGTTCGTGTAGTTAATGGCTATGATCCTCCGGTTTTTGCAGAAGGCGATGTAACTGTTCCGAAGGATATTGGTGCATATGATCCTGCCGATATTCTTGCCGCAAAGCAAAATTCTGATAGATTAAATGCTATCATCCATGCCATTACCCCAGATCTTCAGCACCACGTGACTACATGCACTAAGTCTAAAGAAGCCTGGGATATCTTAGAAACTGTATTCGAATGAAATTCCTCTGAGAAAGAAGCTAGGCTTCAAAACATAAATTATGATTGGGAAAACCTTCGTATGGCTAATGAAGATTCATTTGATGAGTTTAACCACAAAGTGTCTGAAATTGTTAATGCATCTTTTGCATTGGGTAAACTATTCTAGAAAAGGAGATTGTGATGAAAATTCTCAGATCGTTGCCAGCCAAATACGATTCTAAGAAGCATGCCATCGTTAAGGAAATAACCTTAATACTTTATCAAGAAATACTCTGGTTTGGAAGTTAAAAATCTTTGATCATGACCATGCATCCAAATCTGGGAAGGATATTGCTTTCAAAGCACAAAAGAACACTAAATTGCTTGACAAAGGTAAAAGTGTTGGCAACTCTGTTGTCGATCCTATTTAGACTGGTTCATCAGATGAAGATCTTGACAACTCAGTTTCACTGATCACAAAACAGTTTAGAGATCTTCTTTTGAAGAGAAGCAAACGGTTCATCAGAGATAAACCCAGGTTATCAGTCAAACCTCATGACCGTGCTCCTCCTAAAAATAGAGACACCGTTGATACTGATGATGAGGATATGCCACAGTGCTTTAAGTGTAAAGGTTTTGGTTAATTTTCTAATGAGTGTCCGAATCGTATAAAATACACTGGGACAAAGGTCTTGCTGCAACTCTTGATGAGATGTCTGATCACTATGATTCAGATGAAGATGAAAAGTCAAGTGTTGCACTCCTTGGTAAAAATATTGATTTTGATAATTGTAGCAATACGTACATCAATCTTGATATTCTTCCTAGAGAAACTTCGTCAACCAATATGGAGGATAAAATGGATTTTTCCCTGTCTACTAAAAATTCTATTTCACATGTTTCATGTACCTCAATTTTTTTTAGCAGCATGCTCAACTATGGTGTCTGAACCGTCCTCCACATTGACATGTTCTTATTGTACTTTTATGGGTCATGAACTCTCCAAGTGTTACAAGTACAAACATAAAATAAGATATGTCAATAAACTTCAACGAAGAGCAAATCGATTAGCAAACAAGCTCAAACTTGTTCAGAAGTCTAATTCACCTGAGGTAAGTAAAAAACTCAATTCCTCTCCAAAAAAGTTAATTTCTAAAAAATTAATTACACCTCTCCGGAATAGAACAAAGTCTAAACATTCTGTGAAAAAGGATATTTGGAATTCCATACAAGAATTAAATGGTGGACAGATTATTATTCACCCCAACACAGCTTGATTGTGCTGAAGGTGCATCTTGTCTCATGTACCTGGTCAAAGAGATAAGAGTTGAGCACAAATCAGGCTTTAAGAAAAGAAAATTCTTTTGTTTTATTTTCTTTTGCTTTCTGGAATTCTGTTGATCATTTCATATCATAAATTGGTATTAAAAAGGATTTTCCCTTTTGATTATTGAAAGAGGGTTAAAATCGAAAATTCAGCCTTTTCTAGGGATGTGAATTGGTCGTACGTGAATCCTTTTCTTGTATAAAGGTTTCGTAACCCTACATTCCTTTTTCCTTCCCTGAAAAA